>CM076970.1:796072-848572 GCA_039105355.1 Benthosema pterotum
TCCTCCTAAACAAATGAAACACGCAGCGCAGGTTACCTTTTTTTTTCTTTTTTCCATCATGATCATCATCTTTTTAAATGACTTGATCGTGTTGCTGACACTGTAGGCCTATAGTCGCCACCTGAACCACATGTTTATGCTGTGCTCTGCTCTGAACACGTGTGCCGTTGTGTGTACTGAGTGGCTCTGAGCGGCCTGGAGCGGAGATAATTCTCGCTCCAGAGCATGTCCCCCTGGTCTCCCGCCCATCTGCGCCCATGACGGACACTATTTGAATAGTATGCCTAATGTGTGCTTAAACATGTTAAGTTGTTATTTTCCTGAATGTTTTTCCTTCATTTCAGAAGTCAGTCTGCAGGATGATTTGAACGACTATAAGGTCAACATGAAAAGTCTTGATGAAGTGAAGGACAGCATGACGGAAGAGTCTGGAACCTCCGTCACGAGCACCTACTCAGAGCTCTACATCTCAGTGGGTGTGAGTGAAGGGGTTAATAGCCAACATGAGGTCATACAGCTTGAGAGAACTTCCAACATGAAGTCCTACCATGATGAACCAATCAACTGCTGTAAAATCTTTAAGACCATCCTCCCTGGCAGAAATACACCCAGCAGAAGAGTTCTAACCGAAGGCATCGCTGGCATCGGAAAAACTTTCTCTGTCCACAAGTTTGCTCTGGACTGGGCAAAAGGTTTGGAGAATCAAGATATAGATCTCCTGGTTCCATTTTCATTCCGCGAGCTGAACCTGGTCAGAGATAAGCAGTACAGTCTTCTCAACCTGATCCATGATTTCCACCCAACATTAAAGAAGGTCACAGCAGAGCATCTCGCTGCCTGGAAGGTTGCCTTCATCTTTGATGGTCTCGATGAAAGCAGGTTTCCATTGCACTTTGACAAAAATGAAATCATCTCTGATGTCACTGTGACATCATCGCTGGATGCTCTGTTGACAAACCTCATCAAGGGGAATCTACTCCCCTCAGCCCTCCTCTGGATAACCACCAGACCTGCAGCAGCCAATCAAATCCCTCCTGCATGCATTGACATGGTTACAGAGGTGCGAGGGTTCACAGACCCCCAGAAGGAGAAGTACTTCAGGAAGAGATTCAGTGAAGAGAAACTGGCCGAAAGAGTCCTGTCACACTTGAAGACATCGAGAAGCCTCCACATCATGTGTTACATCCCACTCTTCTGTTGGCTCATCGCTACCGTTCTGCTGGACCTGTTGAGAACACACACCACGATAGGACAACTGCCCAAGACCCTGACTGAGATGTGCTGCCACTTCCTGTTGGTTCAAACAAACAGGAAGAAGAAGTATGAAGATACTCGTGATGTGAACAAGACAGAAAAAGAAAAGGGCACTCAACAGTCCACTCAGCTCACAGAGACCGACAGGGATGTTCTTCTAAAGCTGGGCAGGCTGGCTTTTGAACACCTGGAGAAAGGTAGCCTCATGTTTTACCAAGAAGATCTGGAGGAGTGTGGTCTTGATGTGAAAGACGCCTCGCTGTACTCAGGTGTTTGCACACAGATCTTCAAAAGAGAGGGTGTACTGTTCCAGAAAACGGTCTACAGCTTTGTTCATCTGATCATCCAGGAGTTTCTGGCTGCAGTCTACCTGTTCTACTGTTTCACACAGAAGAACATGGAGGTACTGAAGAGATTTCTTGGATATGAATGCGACAGTGACATCTCCCTCTCCGACTTCCTGAAAGCTGCTCTGGAAAAATCCCTGAAAAGCAACAATGGCCACCTGGACTTACTTGTTAGGTTCCTTCATGGACTCTCACTGAAGTCCAACCAGAAGCTGTTAGGAGGCCTGCTGGGCCAGACAAAAGACAATTCATGGAGTCTGTTAGGAGGCCTACTGGGCCAGAAAGAGAGAGAGATCCAGAAAGTCACCCAGAACCTGAAGAGATACAACTCTGATGATGCCTCTCCTGACAGGTGCATCAACATATTCCACTGTTTGATGGAGATGAATGACAACTCATTGCAGGAAGAAATCCAAAAATACCTGAAGTCAAAGAACAGATCAAAGAAGAAACTTTCTGAGATCCAGTGTTCAGCTCTGGCTGTCATGCTGCAGATTTTAGAGGATCCTCTGGAAGAGTTGGACCTGCACAAATACAACACATCAGAGGAGGGGCGGAGGAGACTGATCCCAGCTGTGAGGAATTGCGGAAAGGCTCGGTTAGTAGTCTAGAAAAACACTTGGGGTTAACTTCTTAAATAGTAATAATAACAATACAAAGTTCAAGCTAGACTAAACGAAAAGCCATGGGATCACTATTTCTAGGGTCTATCCTCCAGTGGCATGGGCGTAGAACTAATAACATGTTGGGGGGGGGGGGGGGCAGGAGAAGAGGGGAGGAGAAAATAGTTGCGCACGTGCGAAAAAAAAAAAACAGAGATGTCCCCCCATTTTTGGACATTTAACATTATAATTTATTCATCTATGTTCCCCCAAATTAATAACTTATATCTGATCTTGGAGGGGGACAGTGTCCCCCTGGTCCCCCTAACCCTAAATAAGTTGGAGGTGACAACCTTGGACGTGGCAGGGGACATGTCCCCCTGGTCTCCCGCCCATCTGCGCCCATGTATGTGTGCGATAAAGCAAATAAATAATAAATAAAGATAATGTTGTTTGGGTTTTTAGTGTTGGGATTATGAATATTTTGAAATGTTCTAATATTGTGTTATTAAATGTTATAATATTGTAGGTTATTAAATGTTATAATATTTGGTAAATGCTAAAACTAGCAGTAAAGCCTGCAGCTGTGGTCCAGCTTGAGGAGACAGGGAACAGAAATAGAGACTGAAGGCAGGTCTCTAACAGCTTGTTTGTAGAACTATTACACCGTTTAGGCCAGGGGTCTCAAACTCAATTTGCCTTGGGGCCACTAGAAGCAGAGCCTGGTTGAGGCCGGGCCGCAGACACAGCGTGTCACATGGACAAACGTTTTTTGCCATTTAAAGCCTATTTTTTTCGCCATTTTTCGCCTTCATTTCACTTAAATTTAAGTATATTCAGAATCACCAATGTGGGATAAAGAGTGTGTGCATATGTGGTGTTGTTTCGCAAAAAAAAAAAAAAAAAAAAAAAAAAAAAAAAAAACATTTCTATAATAATAATAATTTCTATTCCTTTCTATTTCTATTCCTTCCTTCCTTTTGATACCACTGTGCTATCTGTTTCATTCAGTAGCACATAATAGGATTATGATGATAATAACTATAATTGAACAATATTAAATGAACTATTTACTGGTCGATAGAACCTACAAACAATACACCTGGACACAATAACTGGACCAGCCAACCCATCAACAAAGTGGCTCTGATTTGATTGTGATGGCATGAATTACAACCAATAAGGAAGCAGTAACAAAATTGTTTACTTTAGCTATCAATTTATATTCCTCCTAACAAAGCCAACTACAGCAATTTTGAACTTATACAGCCACTACAAAGCAGCGTCATAAAATAAATAAAATCAAAAAATATAGTTTGTCAGTGTCACAGAGAAACTAGTCTTGCAAACATGACGCTAGAGTAGACCATCAGAATCGCCACTTAGGCCCAACTAGCAGCATTGGTTTCCCAATAGTTGTCATGTTTTACACGTGCCTAAATAGGCTTTTATTTATTTGCGCTAGCCTCTTTGAAAACTATATACCAGTTGCGTGACGTCTCATCTTTGCTGGCAATGCTGTCTGCAGTGGTCGCGCAATGGGGCTTTGAAAATACTATTCAGCACGTTCGGTTTCTGACCCCACAATGTCGCAACTTTTCTACTAGATGGCTATGATTCTATCCAGCGCCTGCCCTGGAGCAACGACAACACCATTCACTACGGGCAAGGGGGACACAACAGCTCGTTTTAGGTTACTTACCTTAGCTCAGCGTGCTGCTTTATAAGCCATGCATCCGCCCGTATCGGGCTATAGAAAACGGCTCCGCTGTCATTATTTATCAAACCGAACGCAGTCCTTGGTAAAAAGGCAAAGTTTTCTTTTCCTACATGTGTTTGTAAACAAGGAGCGGTGGATAGAGAGACGCCATGACAGGATCTCGCCCGTACTGCAGCCAATGGCGTCATTGCATTTCCGTCAGATTGACAGTTCAGCGACAAATCAGAATGAACTAAACTGCACGGGGGATATCCGGTTCCTCTTTGCTATTCTGTGTAAATGGCAAAGCCAGTAGGCGGGCTTTAAACAGGATCTCAGTAATCAACAGTCAATAGTAACAGACTGTTCTCCCCGCAAATGCTTTTGGTTGCATTTGACGGGGGAACTCGCGGCCGTCGCGGGCCACATTAATATTAAACGTTCATATTAACCCTCTGATGCACAACATGGGTCAAAAGTGACCCAACCAAGTTGTTATTATCTGTATCTTTGCTAAAAGTTAATGTAATCCTTCAGTATTCCAGGTATTCCTCAATTAACTTCTTTTTGGTCATTTACCATTGTTATTTTATTTTTTCTCTTGATACTTTTTGAATAAAAATGATTTTTGTATAATTACCTTCCAATGCACAACATGGGTCAAAAATGACCCGCATCCATTTCCTATGTTATTTCATGTAAGCCTGAGTGTTTCATTTCTGTGTCTTTTGAAATCAATGTATTTTATAATTAAATAGTCCAAATAACATTTAAAAATCTTGTTTTTGATTACTACAAATCATTGTTTATATTTTTCCTGCCATACCTTTTGAACAAAAGTCATTTTTGTAATATTACTTCAACTTCACACACATGGGTCAGAAATGACCCACCTGCATTCACTGTGGCATTTGGTAGAAACCTATGTGTGTTTGTGGAATAATAATAATAATAATAATAATAATAATAATATAACAACAACAACAACAGTAATATATGTAGTAATAATAATAATCATATCTGTCTTATGTCATAGGACATAAGACAGAAGGGCGCGTCAAAGAGGAAGAGGTGTGCAATCTGCCCATCTGCCAAAGACAGAAAAGTCGGTGACCCTTCCATTTACGGTACAGTAATTACCAGATAGCTACCAGGTACCTCGTAATAATAAGTAATTGCCTGGTACTACCTGGTATTTACATGGCAACAACCAGGTAGTTACTATGGTTATTACTAAGTACTTTCCCTGACAACTAACCGTGCACCTACTGGGTAATTCTAATTTCCAGTATTTATCCATTAATTACCTGGTAGTTACAAGGTAACTTGCAGATACATTGCAGGTAATTTATAATCCTCCCCCATTACAGCCAATAGTGGATTTTTAGAATCTACAGTTACAGTGAAAGTACAATATGGAAACAGAGCACACTTTACTTTACAGTACAGTTCCACCTTTCTAACATGGTAACTACCAAGGTTTTACCTGGTAACAAAAATGTGTAATTACCAGGTAAATACCTTGTAATTAACAGTTATTAACAGTTCAAAATTCAAAGTTCAAAGTTGATAGTTCAAAACATGGACTGATGAGTAATCGCTTGTCAGGTAGATACATGGTAATATCATGGAAATAGAGTACACTTCCTTTTACAGTACATTCTTCGATCCTTACTGGGTACATATCAGGTAATTACATGAATACCAGTAGTACCATGGAATTAGCAGTTGTTACTATGTAATTACCTGATTAGGTACCCAGTAAGGAACGAGGAACTGTACTGTAAAAGGAAGTGTACTCTATTTCCATGATATTACCATTACCATCTACCTAGCTGAAAATTGTAAATTATAATCCTTCCCTATTGCAGCCAATAGTGGTGGATGTTTAGAATCTACAGTTACAGAAAGTGCCATATAATATAATGGAAACAGAGCACACTTTACTTTACAGTACAGTTCCACCTTTCTTACATGGTAACTACCGAGGTTTTACCTAGTAACATAATGTGTAATTACTGCGTAAATACTTGGTAATTAACAGTTTGTACCAGTTCAAAATTCAGAGTTCAAAACATGAGCTGATGGGTAATCGTGAAGATCATAATCTACAATTATAGGCACATAGAAACATCGTGGAAATAGAGCACACTTCCTTTTACAGTACAGTTCCTCCTTCCTAACTGGGTATCAGCTTACTATGTAATTAGTACCTAACAACTACCATGTAATTGCTTGATAGGTTCTACTCTTGTCTTTACAGGTGCATCATCCTACCAACAGTCTTTAAGACATGCAAATCCCTTGACTCCTTCAAAACCGCTCTCAAAGGGCACATTTTTCTGCACTTTGAAACTGCACCCACCTCCACCCACCCTTTCTTACCGACTATGATGATTTCCTGTTCTTTGGCAATCAATCAATCCCTCAATAATACCTTTGCAAAGTCAGAGAATACAGTTGCCTGGTAGTTGTCAGGAAAACTACTTGGTAATTATATGGCAATTACTGAGTAATGTATCTGCAAGTTACCATGTAACTACCAGCTAATTAATGGGTAAATAATTATAAATGGAAATTACCCAGTAGTTACATGGTAGTTGTCAGGGAAAGTACTTAGTAATAAGTAAAAAAAAAAAAAAACTTGGGAATTACTATAGTAACTACTTGGTTCTTACCATGTAATTACCATGTACGATACTAATTACTTATTATTCCCATAATTACTTATTATTCCCAGGTAATTACCTGGTAATTACTGTACCGTAAATGGAAGGGTTACCGAAAAGTCAGCAGCTGGTGTTCTGTGCAAGAAGAAGTGCAAGAAGCCTGTGTGCAATGAGCACAAACGTACAAGGTCATTTGTGCTACTTGTGAGGAATCGTACGAACTTGACAATTTGTGCTTCAGTTCTGTTTAATTTTAGGTTGGTGAAATTCACGCGTCTGTTTGGTTATCTGCCAAATGTCTGCCAAAATTACAAATAAACAGATTTCAAATAATAAATGTATGATTCTATTGTCCTAATCACATCTAAAATGAGTATTTGAAGAAAAATATTATTTTAATATGCCTTCATTCATTTTTAAATCACATTTGGATAAATGGGTCATCTTTGACCCATGTGTGTAAACGTGATATAATATTACAAAAATGACTTTTGTTCAAAAGGTATGGCAGGAAAAATATAAACAATGATTTGTAGTAATCAAAAAGAAGATTTTTAAATATTTTTTGGATTATTAAATTATAAAATACATTGATTTCAAAAGATACAGAAATGAAACACTCAGGCTTACATGAAATAACATAGAAAATGGATGCGGGTCATTTTTGACCCATGTTGTGCATTAAAGGGGTATGGGCTATGTTGTGCATCAGAGGGTTAAGGTGGGGGCCACAAAATATCGTCTCGGGGGCCGGAAATGGCCCGCGGGCCGGCAGTTTGAGACCACTGGTTTAGGCAATGGTATAGGCAATGTTCAGTTTTCATTTCACGGATGGTTGAAATCTTTGATATCAGAATGTTAATGTCCCTCTCGTTGTGCTTTCAAGTGGTGCCTATACTGTGTGTCTGGATAACTAGATGCATGTAGGATAGATAGTTAATTTCCATGACAATGAACAAGGAATACTTGTTCTGATAATCTCTTATGTAATCTATATTTACAGACTTGTTGGCTGTAAACTCAGAAAGACAGACGTTGAAGTTGTGTGTTCAGCTCTCAGCTCTAATCCTTCCCATTTGAGAGAATTGGACCTCAGTGAAAACGACCTGCAGGACTCAGTGGAGCTGCTCTGTGCTTCATTGAAGAGTCCACACTGTAGACTGGAAGTTCTGAAGTAACATAATTTACCACATTTATTTTCATTACTTTAGTTTTATTATGCACTGTATTATGTGAATATAATATAAATGCTGTGCTGAGAATTTATTAATAAGCTTGATAGTGAAAATGCAATATCCCTTCAAAAGGGGTCCATGGTCCATGGAGTCATGGTTTTGGCTATGAGGTGCAATGCATTTACTTTTACAATTAAAAGTAAATTAAGTTAATTATTGAATCTGCATTTACAGACTTGCTGGCTGTAAACTCAGAAAGACAGACGTTGAAGTTGTGTGTTCAGCTCTCAGCTCTAATCCTTCCCATTTGAGAGAATTGGACCTCAGTGAAAACGACCTGCAGGACTCAGTGGAGCTGCTCTGTGCTTCACTGAAGAGCCCACACTGTAGACTGGAAGTTCTAAAGTAAGATACACTTACCACTTTTAATTACCACTGTTCTATTATATACTGTATTATGTGGATGTAATATTAATGCTATGCTGAGTGTATTAATATGTTTCATAGTGAAAATGCAATATCCCTTTAAAGGGGATCCATCATGAATTTTACATTATATTTTATATTTTTAAAATATAGCCCACAAATGCAAATCATTAAGATGCAATGAGTTAAATTGCAGTGGTTCATCTTAAGGGTGTGGGGGGGATTTCAATCTGAAGTAAATTAAGTTATTTATTAAGTTATTTAATGTGCATTTACAGACTTGCTGGCTGTAAACTCAGAAAGACAGACACTGAAGTTGTGTGTTCAGCTCTCAGCTCTAATCCTTCCCATTTGAGAGAATTGGACCTCAGTGAAAACAACCTGCAGGACTCAGTGGAGCTGCTCTGTGCTTCACTGAAGAGCCCACACTGTAGACTGGAAGTTCTAAAGTAAGATACACTTAACACTTTTAACTACCACTGTTCTGTTATCTAATGTATTATGTGGATGTAATATTAATGCTACGCTGAGTGTATTAATACGTTTCTTTTTGAATATTCATTTTTATTCAATTTTATAGATAATTAGACAATACAATACAGACAGGACAAACAGGCAAATACACCAGACTGGAAAGTGAACAATAAATAGGAGTAACAGTTCATGCCCATCGCATGGGTGATCAACAGTTCATTAACGGTCAGAGAGGTAAGGAATGTGGACAGTAGAGGTAGCTCAGTCACTAGAATCGAGATGGGCCATTATAGGGCCCCATATATACTCAAAAGTAGCCATCCCGTCGCGACTGCAGCAGCGCAACCTCTCAAGATGTATTGTAGTGATACAAATTCACTGATCCATTTGGTAAAAGTAGGTACATTAGGTGTTTTCCATTCAGATAGAATCATTCTTTTAGCTACGAGTGAACCAAGCATTATTGTTTGCTGAATTGTATAAGGAAAAGCGAGAAATGTGTCTGAGCAGCCGAGCAAGGCAGCAAAAACATCAGGAGCGATATTGATACTATAAACTCTACTGTACCAAGCGAAAATATCATTCCAAAACAAGACTACCTTAGAGCAGAACCAGAAGGTATGAGCAAGTGTTCCTCTGCAGGTATTACAGCGGTCACACATATCAGAAACATCTGGATACATTCTGTTCAGTTTAACTTTGGAGTAATGTAATCTATGTATGATCTTGAATTGGACTAGTTGTAATCTAGCATTAATTGACCCAGAATGTATCCTCCTCAAGCACTCGCACCAGATGGCTTCTGGCAGCTCCATACCTATATCCTCTTCCCAAGCAGATTTAATATGGTTTGTAGATGGGGTGAAAGTTTTAGAGAATACTGAGACGAATTTGGAGATGAGTTGTTTGGCATTGGGATGTAGATTCAATATCGAGTATAGGGGATGTTCATGGGGGACGTTTTCAAGGTTACCGAAATGGATTTGAACATAATGCCTGACTTGTAAATAACGAAAAAAGTGACTGTGAGGGAGAGAGAATGCTTCTTTCAGCTCTGAAAATGGGGCAAATTGATTATTTATATATAGATCAGAAAATTTGATCAAACCTTTAGTATTCCAAATTTTAAAGACTGCATCTGTTTGGGAAGGAGCAAAGTTGTGATTAAAGCATATAGGAGAGTGCACAGATAGATCGGGCACAGATAGTACCCTCTTTATCTGTTTAAATATTTCAATAGAATTCATCACAACAAAATTATCTCCTAACGTCTGGATTGGATAGTCAGTTGTTGAGAGCAACAGAGCTGAAAGAGAACTACCTGTTACTGCCTGAGATTCTAATTGAAGCCATTTGGGAGCCACAGCAAGGTCATGAGGGAGATGTTTTTGCCAATAAATTAAAACTCTAAGATTGGAAGCCCAATAATAATGTTGAAATGAAGGGAGTGAGAACCCCCCCATGGATTTAGATTTCTGTAAATGATATTTAGAAATTCTGTTATTTTTATATCCCCAAATAAAGGGCATTATTATCGAATCAACTGTTTTAAAAAATGATGATGGTAATTTAATTGGAATATTCTGAAATAGATACATGAACTTAGGAAGAGAGATCATCTTAATAGCGTTTATGCGCCCAACCATAGATAAAGGCAGCGTCCTCCAATACTCAATATCGGCTTTAAGTTTGTCTAATTGAGATATGAAATTATATTGGAATAACGATTTAGGGTTCAAAGGGATAGATAGTCCAAGATATGTAAAGTGGTCGGTGATTATCTTGTCGTATCCAGATACGACTGCTCAAGGTTATTTGTAAATGGAATAAATGCGCTTTTTTGCCAGTTTATCGAATAGCCTGACAGTTTACCGAAATATTTAATCAATGATAGAAGCGGGGGAAGGGATGATGATGGATCCAGCATAAAAATTAATAAATCGTCGGCGTAAAAAGACAATTTACATTCTACGAGCCCAATTGTAATTCCTTTAATATCGAGATGTTGTCTTATACAATTAGCGAGCGGTTCGAGCATTAGGTTAAACAATAGAGCGCTAGCGCAGCATCCCTGTCGCGTACCACGTTGCAAACTGAATGGAACTGAATGCAAACTGAAAGGAGGATGTCGGGGCTGCATATAGCATTTTAATTAATTTAAGAAATGTTTCGCCAAATCCGAAATGCCTTAGCGTAGCGTGCATATATCTCCAATCTATCTGGTCGAAGGCACGCTCTGCGTCAAGAGATATAATTACTGGTTTTTCATTTGGAGAATATTTCGAATACATTATATTAAATAATCTACGTGTATTAAAAAAAGAAAATCTCCCAGACAAGAAGCCATTTTGGTCCGGATGTACGAGAGATGGCATGTGCTTCGCAAGCCTAGTAGAAACTATTTTCGCTATTATCTTTTGGTCAAAATTAAGTAGGCTAAGTGGCCTATAGCCCGAGGGATCCATTTCATCCTTCCCTTTTTTATGCAACAAACAGATATTAGCTTCGTAGATTGATTGTGGGAAAATATTTGCTACCAATGAGTGTTTAACCATTCTGAGTAATAAAGGAGCAAGCAGATCGCTAAACTCTTTGTAAAACTCGGCAATAAAACCATCGGGCCCGGCTGCCTTGCCGCTGGACAATGATTTTATTGCGTCTTTAATTTCGCTAATAGTGAAATCGGAATCAAGATGAGCCTTAGCAATATCATCAATTTTAGGTAGGTTAGCAGATTGTAAAAATGATTCCAGCTCATCATCAGTAGCATCGCATCTCGCAGAGTATAGTTTTTTAAAGTGATCTCTAAAGTAATTATTTATATCATGAGGGTCAATTAATAACTCACCCGAGGATGACTTCAGTTTGAGGATCGAATTGCTTGCCTGTGCGCCGCGAAGCTGCCTGGCCAGCAGTCTTCCGGCTTGTCACCAAGTTCAAATTGTTTCTGTTTCAATTTGAGTATCTGTTTGCTCACCTGATCGCCAAGAATGGTATTATATTCATGTTTCAGTTTCATGACAGAATATAGGTGACCCAACGACAAAGATGATCTATACAAGCTTTCTGCAATAGGAAGCTGCGACTCGATTTCGACAAGACGTGAACGCCTTTGCTTATTTTTAACGGCTTCATAAGCGATTATCTTGCCTCTCAATACAACTTTGAGGGCTTCCCACAGAGTGGAAACATCGCCGTTATCATTGAATTGTAGAAAATCATTAATGCCGGTGTTCATATACTGACTAAAACCACTGTCTTGAAGTAGTAAAGAATTGAAACGCCAGGAAAAAATAGCTTTGGGGAGCGACCATTTAAGAGTCAATGTGAGGGGGCTATGGTCGGAAACTAATATTCCAGTATATTTTGTACTTGTTACATTCGATATCAATTTTGCATCAATGAAGAAATGATCGATCCGAGAGTGGGCCTTATGTGCATGAGAGAAAAAAGAGTAATCTTTGTCGTTGGGGTGTTTCATTCTCCATATATCAATCAGGTTAAATGATTTGTTCATATTATTCAAAGTGGACGCCGCTTTGCTCAAGACGTACGGACGTGATGATGAGCGGTCAAGGTAACCATCAAGAATTGTATTGCTGTCACCGCCAAGGATCAAGTTAGTAGAATTAGGGTCAGGTAATAAGTCGTAAACTTTCCTAAAGAAATCGGGATCATCAATATTGGGGCCATAGAAATTAGCACAGGTTAGTGGAATATTATTGATTTTTTCCTGAGACTATTAAATATCTGCCGTTGGGGTCACAAGTCAAGGAGGAAAGCTGAAAAGGGACACTTTTTCTAAATAGAATCGCAACACCTCTAGCTTTAGAAGAGAAAGTGGACTGATACACTTGCGAAAACCAATTAGCTTTAATTATGTTTTGATCGGCTTGATTAATGTGAGTCTCTTGGAGAAAAACAATATCGGCAGATAACGAATTTAAATAAGAAAAAACCTTCCCTCTCTTGACTTGCGTACCCAAACCGTTTACATTCCAAGTAACAAAAGTCAGTGTTCCGTCAGTGTTATTGTTGCTCATAGCGGCACAACAAAATTAATAGCGAGCATGATGGGCAGACGCATAATGTTACTCCTTTTGTAAGCTGTAAGGTATAACATCCAACGCAGTCTGGTACATAAAACATATAATCCCCCACCACCACCACCCCCAACCCACCAGAAACCCAAGTAGGTTGGCATTGTCCCAACCCCCAGCCCCCATAATCTAAACAACACAAATAGGCAGACTATTAGGCCTGATAAGACCGAATCAGACTACACTACTAGGTCACGGGGCGATAGGGGGGTAACCAAGTGACACAGTAGGCTAACAAGATCCCCATCCATCAATCGTGCATCTAAATTATTAGGCCAGTAATTTTAGCTCATGTTTTACCTAAAATTGGAATAAATTGTAACATGGGATTTTTCTTCACAGATCATTTCTTTGAGGTCTCCAGAACAACATATTAAAAGTCCCGAAAAATCCCAGTTGCGCAAATATGTTTAATTTCATAAAGTAATAGAATACATAGGCTCCAATGGAGTGATAGCCCCGCCCCCTCCTATACAAACCCATTATAACTTAAAACTCCATTTTAACCATGATGGATTATTCAAAAACAACCCATCTTTTTTTCTGGTGACTGATATTGTCCTCCTAATACGTGAGAGGACAGTGGAATTTCATTCACAAGTTTCAGTTATTTTTAAAATATTGTTTTGTACTTTATGAAATTAAACATATTTGCGCAACTGGGATTTTTCGGGACTTTTAATATGTTGTTCTGGAGACCTCAAAGAAATGATCTGTGAAGAAAAATCCCATGTTGCAATTTATTCCACTCTAAAATCTATTTTGCCTGGACTATATATAAGCATTACCAATATGAACTAAGGTGTCCTACGACCATATTTTAGATCAACCAGCACAAGCGGTCCATTCACAGCGTAGCTAGCGCTACAATTTATAGTGATATCAGACCATGTTACATGAGCGAGTGGTCCACTCCCGTTGATAATACCCCCGCCCCATATCACCCCCAGAATAATTAATAATAATCAAAATAAATTGAAAATTACGAATTTGTTGTGATATAAATAAATAGATAGGCAGATAAGGTAGAACGAAACAGAAAAAAAGAGGAGAGAAAAAAAAATACTAATCTATATTCTATATATCTATATAAATAACAAAGATAGCATTAAGAAAAATAGATGAAATAAAATAATAATAATAATAAAAATAAAACAAATAATATTAACAAAATAAAAACTGGAGGTGAAAGAGAGAGAGAGAGAGAGAGAGAGAGAGAGAGAAGAAAAAAGAAAGAGAGAGAACACACACTCACACACAAACACAGACGAACAAAGTCAATCACACAGAAAAAAGGCAACTTCTACGAGTCATCTTCAGCGTTCTCCGTGTTGGGATCAGTGGTCCGCGACTCCACCGGGGCCTCCAAGCCCTCATCAGGGGGATTGGAAGTCGACGGGGCCGCAGTGATGGCGTTGTAGAAATCCTCGGCTTCCCGTGGCGTCGCGAAGAGATGTATCTTGTTGTTGTGGAATATTCTCAGCTTGCATGGGTTATGATGGAAACCACGAAAGGCGTCCAAGTCGACAAACCGTTGTATGACGGAGTTAAATCCACGTCGAACCTTCATAGTCTCAGCTGAGAGATCGCGCCCAAAGGATAATTTAAAGCCATCATGTTTGATGTCTAACAGTTTGGCCTTACGATAGACAGACTCCTTTTCCTGATATTTTAGAAACCGAATCAGGACTGGGCGGTTCTGGCCGGGCTTCGGTGGAGCAAGGGTGCGATGCACCCGTTCAAGTGCAAACGAGCATTCAGGATCAAGCCCCAGCCATTGCAGGAGGAGAGTATTAACATAATAGAAGAGCGGTTGTTGTCCTTCTGCGCGTTCGCGGAGGCCAAAAAGGCGTAGGTTGTTCATCCGGGACCGGTCCTCGGCGGCATCAGCCCTGGATTCGAGAAGGGTGATCCGGTTGTGAGCGATATCCAATGCGGCCTCGGCTTGTCCCAGCGCTTCCTCAGCAACTCGTATACGGTCTTCAGCCTCCAGGACTAGGGTAGCGTTCGAAGAGACCTCCCGCTGCATGCTGGCCATTTTATTTTCTACTGCGACTAAGGAGCTTGCCATAGTTGACAGACGCGTTTCTATATTGTCCAGTTTTGACCCAACATCACTTCGGAGTGACTTGATTTCTTTGAGTACGTCTGACAAGGAGGCCATGTCGGCGTCGGCGTGTGCGGCAGGAGGAAATGTTTGTAGCGTTGTAGCTTGGTCGTTCGTTTTTCCCTTGCGGGAACGTAAAAAGAAATCGCACTCCTTCACAGCTTGGCAGGGGTATTTCCTTGGCATATCCAACAAAAAGGGTCGAGGAAATATTAAAATAACTTATAGTTCAGGCATGAAAGTCGGCACGACTGTGAGGAGCAGAGACGCTAAGCAGCCATCTTGTCACGGGTCACACCCGTGACAATAAGTTTCATAGTGAAAATGCAATATCCCTTTAAAGGGGATCCATCATGAATTTTACATTTTCACTACATCATTTCTAAAGACCCAACCACACCAAAGGGTTTGGTCTGGACAAAATATATATTTTTAAAATATAGCCCACAAATGCAAATCATTAAGATGCAATGAGTTAAATTGCAGTGGTTCATCTTAAGGGTGTGGGGGGGATTTCAATCTGAAGTAAATTAAGTTATTTATTAAGTTATTTAATGTGCATTTACAGACTTGCTGGCTGTAAACTCAGAAAGACAGACACTGAAGTTGTGTGTTCAGCTCTCAGCTCTAATCCTTCCCATTTGAGAGAATTGGACCTCAGTAAAAACAACCTGCAGGACTCAGTGGAGCTGCTCTGTGCTTCACTGAAGAGCCCACACTGTAGACTGGAAGTTCTAAAGTAAGACACACTTACCACTTTTATTTGCATCAGTTCTGTTCCATTATGTCTTGCATTACTGCATTATGTGAATATATGGAACTAAAGCTTCCATATGTGAACCCTTAGTTGTTGTAGAATGCATATTGTAAATGTCTCATTCATTTGTTTATTCATGCACGTGTGGTGTTTCAGACTGGTTCACTGCTACCTGACAGAGAGAAGCAGTGAAGCTCTGGCCTCAGCTGGAAGCTCTAATCCCTCCCTAAGAGAGTTGGACCTGAGCCTCAACATGGTGAATGATTCAGTCCTGGAGAACTGCAAGTGAGTAGACTTGGCTGTGTCCATGTTGGACAGTGCAGTGTTTACCTTAGCTCTTTTACCGCGGGCGCATCTTTTTTGTTTTATCCCCATTGCCACGGCACAAACCAGTGAAATCGGTAAAAAACCCTTATTTTGAAGCCCCAGATCGCCTAAACAGGATGGAGCTGCCGTCATGCTTATTTCTGGTGTCTTGACTAACCTGTCCTCTGACGATCTGAGTAAAAAGTTCCGGGTCAAAAATCAGGAAGTGATGTATAGCCCTAGTTGATTTACGTGCGCACGACAACCAGCCCGGAATCCGAGGAGAGGCTTTTGAATGCAATGGATTGAATGGGTGCAAATGGGACAAACAAAACAAGTTGTCGCGGCAATTCTGTTCCAAATGAAAGTCAGCAACGGGATCATTATCAGACGATGCGCTCGGACTAATAGTTGGATTAAAGAATGAAATCTACATTTCGTCGTGATACGAGCCATCGTCGTGACCGGCGTGCGTAATCTAACAGGAAATCAACGAGGACCGCGAGATCGGCAGGAAAACGATTAACAGTGAATTCACTGACCTGACACAAAGTCACAAAGCATGCAGAGAGAACAATGCAGTGCCTCAAGCAAACTATAGGATAGGACATGTCATCTAAATATCATTCTGTTCATTTTAAACTATAGGATAGCAGGTAAGAAATGTGTCTATCCAATCTGAATACCATTCTGAGAAATACCAACATATAATCAAAATGCATGATAGTGAAGTTGCATCAAGGTCCAGTCTATTAAGCATTATGTCTGGATGAGCTGTAGGAACAAGATAATGATAGTAGAAACACTGTAGTGTCAGCTAGTGGAGACGTTGTGTTAGACAGTTAGACATTGATGTATTGTTGTTCTACTTCCTATAGAGTGAAACACTGTAGTGTCAGCTAGTGGAGACGTTGTGTTAGACAGTTAGACATTGATGTATTGTTGTTCTACTTCCTACAGAGTGAAACACTGTAGTGTCAGCTAGTGGAGACGTTGTGTTAGACAGTTAGACATTGATGTATTGTTGTTCTACTTCCTACAGAGTGAAACACTGTAGTGTCAGCTAGTGGAGACGTTGTGTTAGACAGTTAGACATTGATGTATTGTTGTTCTACTTCCTACAGAGTGAAACGCTGTAGTGTCAGCTAGTGGAGACGTTGTGTTAGACAGTTAGACATTGATGTATTGTTGTTCTACTTCCTACAGAGTGAAACACTGTAGTGTCAGCTAGTGGAGACGTTGTGTTAGACAGTTAGACATTGATGTATTGTTGTTCTACTACCTACAGAGTGAAACACTGTAGTGTCAGCTAGTGGAGACGTTGTGTTAGACAGTTAGACATTGATGTATTGTTGTTCTACTACCTACAGAGTGAAACACTGTAGTGTCAGCTAGTGGAGACGTTGTGTTAGACAGTTAGACATTGATGTATTGTTGTTCTACTTCCTACAGAGTAAAACATGGAGGAGAAGACCGGCTTAATTCTACACTCATTTCCAGAAGTGAGTATCTGTCTGTCAGTGTCAATATCACATTAACTTTTTATACACAGTTGTATACTTGGTTGATGTTGTCCTGAAAATTATTGTGCTCTCTACTCTTGGCCTGGTCCTTAACACCATCAAGATAAGGTCATGTGGTTTGACAGAAACAATGAGCCTCATTCACTTACCGGCTTGTAAATAACATGTATTTTGTCTATATTGACATGAGTTCAGTTCTGATGTGTGATGCATCAAAGATGGTGCAGAGCTGTGATGTGTGCAGATCACAGGTGGATCTCATTTTAGTTTGAAAGTCACAAGTTATGTCCCTTGTAAATCATTTGTATTGTACCATACTCTGGGAAAGAAAATGGTAATAGTACAGATCTGAGATCACTAATATAAAAATATGGTCAAGTGCTGCCTGTCAACAACAACAGGACGTGGCACTATGCTGAATGGCTGGATACTTTGTACAGTTGTAATAAAAATAAAAACACATTCACCACACAGCAACTCCTAACTCCTGGGAATATAACATTAGCATATTGGAGTGTCATGCGACATGTGAACACGTGTCTGGCGGCACCAGTATGAGATAAGTCCATTGAAAATAAGGGAGGCAGCTGTGTTGACATGAGCCGTTTGCAGCCTGTGTGTGTAGGGCTTTAAAAGCGACCCTGCACACGTGCATGTGCATGGCCATGGGTAGGCGATGCTGAACTTTCACTAAGGAGTGCTGAAAAATGCATGTGCACACACACGTTTTCATGCATTTTCAATTTTCAAAAGTGTCTTTTATAGCTAACGGACACAGTCAGTTTACCAGGATAAACCTCTGATACTGTGATGTTTCAGGATTAGTAACAGCAGCCTTGATTCAAATTATTGTTATTTTTCCCCTGCTTTATATTATTGTTACCCCCCCAGCACCCCAAATTCCCTCAACCATGTGTGTGTGTGTGTGGTGTGTGTGTGTGTGTGTGTGTGTGTGTGTGTGTGTGTGCGTGCGTGCGGGGGCGGGGCGCCATTCCGAAACACCGCCACTTAGAAACACCTCCATTTCGAAGCATCCCCATTCCGAAGCACCCCCATTTCGAAAAAACAAGATTTCGGAATGGTGATGTTTTCCCATTTTACTAAAGACATCGCCATTCCGAACCCCCCCCCCCCCCCCCCCCCCCCCCCCCCCCCCCCCCCCCCCGCAACCAATCAATAGCGCACGCTCCCCCCCCCCTGCCCAAACGCGCGCCCCCCTCTCTCCCTCTGCTGCTCTATTGCCCCCCGACTGAACGCACCCCCCCCCCTCTGTGTTTATTTATTCATTTCGTAAAGTCTACAGATATAGCCTAGCCTTAGAGTCTTAGAGCCTTATTAAAGTAGCACATTGGCTCCTCACTGTAGGCTATGTCACGCCATACCAATAATGTAGGCTATGTATAACATAAAGCATCGGCATTGGCACATGTAATGTCCCCGACATGAAGCTGTGTTCGTAATGTGTTCAGTACAGTGTCCAACAACACAGCCACGTGTTGCGGTTTACAGCTGAGCTGACAGGCAGGCAGGCGGACGGACGGACGCACAGACCTAAAATCGGGATCTAAAATGCACGCGCGGCTGTGCCAACGCTCAGTTACACACGCCTTTTCACACCAGGGCCCAATATTTTTTCTGTCACGGACCACCATTTGCCACGGACCACCATTTGCCACGGACCACCATTTGGTGTCGACAGTCTCTCATTCTCTCTGACCCAAAACTAAGGATTTTCAAGTTTTGGTCCACAATTAACTGGTAAAACGTTGGTCAAAATGACAATTCTACTGCATTTTGTTCTTGAAAATTAATTAGGCCTAATTCAGATGTTTAAATAGCCTATAATTTCACTCTTGAGAGCGTGAAGAGTACAGATCTATAAGTGTCCATTTGGCAACTGTCCATCATTTAGCTGGGGACCACCTGGAATCCTCTCAGGGACCACTGGTGGTGGTGGTCCCCGAACAACTCCTTGAAAACCACCGCACTAACGGATCGCATTTCGTTAAGGCTGTAGCGCGCGGCACTCTCTCTCTCTCTCTCTCTCTCTCTCTCTCTCTCTCTCTCTCTCTCTCTCTCCAAGCTCTTAATAAAATAGAACTACTATGTTGAATGAATGTCTGAGTCTAGGCTATAATATTTCAGAAATATTAGATTCACAAATAAATAGAACTACTCTGTCATTCAACATAGTAGTTCTATTTTATCACTGCGTTGTGAGAGGATCAATAAGGTCCCTGGTCTGTGGCTCAAATAGTAGGCATTATTTGGAGGCCTATTTGGCTATTATTTGGAGATTTTTTTTCCTTCTCAATATTGGGGTGGCACTCATATAGGCTCGCTATAATAATGATCAATCAGAATATTCACACCTGAGGATCAGAATCAGATTCTTATTACATTTGTCCGAGGAGAGCAGAGCGTTTTCTCCTGCTCAGTGCACTGACAGCACGCATTCGGCTACCTATCGGCATGTTGTATTAGGCCTAATTCAATTATTGGCAAAAGCCCTTGTGTAACTTTACATCGAGACCCCAGGCCCAGGTGGGATAAATACCTATAT
The DNA here is from genome assembly GCA_039105355.1 of Benthosema pterotum. Lineage (NCBI taxonomy): Eukaryota > Metazoa > Chordata > Actinopteri > Myctophiformes > Myctophidae > Benthosema > Benthosema pterotum. Next base: position 816,075 of record CM076970.1, read on the forward strand.
CCTATAGGGATATTCTTCTTCTTCATACCGGTACAATTTGTCATGAAATGAAAGTAGCTGTCGATCTTTTTCCATAATGCAGGTGCAATCAATCTGTATAACGAGCCGCCCATCAGTGTTGCGCACCAACGGCTATATCATAGGCCTATAGGCTAAGATGCTGGCATCCCCTGTGTGAGTTTTAACGTGGTCAACGGTTCTTCCAGCTATATGCCCATTTGTGAGCCCAGTCTGTCTCAGACAGACTCCTACACTAGGCCTACATGCATGATTATGAGTGCAGTGCATCCAGGGACTGAAGTTGCATATGGGGCTATGCAGTGGCGTAGCCAGAAACTCAATTCAGGGTGGGCATGAGCGATTCAGGGTGGGCATGCTGCGTGCGTGATGGCCGCAAATTCTCACGTGCCAGGAAAGCTATTTATTGCTATTATTGCCATAGTACGGTTGTATTTCGCTTTATATAACCTTTACTGTACTAGGGTTATCTTCTTGAATTAATGTCTTGACATGAAATAATAATCCTGTCACCAGGGTCGTTTGCACTATGAGAGATTATGAGCCTAGTTTAGTGCTAATAACAGATTTGTTGATCAGAGATTAATTTTAATACGAGTTGTGTTGCACCAATTAATTTTAAGCATTGTTTAACAGATCTGTGATTAAATCCATAACCTCTGATTAAAATCCATTAAACAGAGATTAAAACTTTAAAGTCTGATTAAATCATGGATTAAAGTTTGTTCTGTGTCCGCCATCTTGTTTTGTGATGTAAACAAGCAGCAGCCTAGAGCCTTTATCCATTAGCGTCACTATTCCATTCACATTTGAGAACATGGACTGGAGTTTATGTTTAAATTAATAAAATATTATGCTGCAACAAGAAACAAAAGAAAAGCCTGCTTGCTTGCTAAAAAGACAACAGACGTTCGCTCAACAGTGCTTCACTCTGTGGTGCTCAGCACAGGGAGTAGCACATTAAGGACAATGACAGTAGGGTATCAGCAGCAATTGTGCACATTAACAATTTTATGTACGATCGAGTCGACACGTGTGGAAACATTAGCATAACAATGTGAAGCAGGCACGGGGAGCCATCAGGTAGAAGAGTTGCGACATTGAGGGGGTCAGAAACTGAGCGCTAGAGAATAGGGACAAACGGTTTCAACGAACATATTATTTTCAGTTAAATCAAGCGGCAGACTACCTTTTATATTCATCATAATTATCAAATTCAACTGGATTCAAACAGCCCCCTGTGTTTATTTGAGCTGCGCTTTTGTTTTCTCTTTCATTTTCATGAATCCATCTGTTTACATTTAAACCATCTGTTTACATTTAAACCACGTCTACTGCAGGTTTAGAATTAAGCCCTTATTGGTACTTAAATCAAAGTTGTGGTGCAACAGGTTTGACATTAATCCAGGTTCGCTGTGAAAAATAAATCCACAATTAAAAAACAAAAGCCAAGATTAAAGGATGGTTTAAAACTAAACCGGATTATAGTGAAATCTAGGTTTAAAGTTTGGTGCAACTGAAATTATAAATGATCCTTGATTTAAACCAGATTAGGGTTTAATCCTTCTTGGTGCAAACGAACCTAGTGTTTTGTTTCATTAGCACAATCATTATCAAATAGATTTCAGCTGTTCACTATAGAATCACAGTCATTTATAAATTAGTTACCAGTGTGTCTGCTGATCATGACAGATTGACTTTCAGGAGAACAGACCAGAGTTAACTTTTGAAAAATCCTTGTGAAAGTCCCCCCACAGAAACAAGCGCTATTATTTTCACAGATATACCTGCCAATTAATAACGATCTGGCGGGTTTACAAACAAAGGGTGAATGAAAAGCGCCATTTCCATTATAATGGGTGATTAGTGCCCGCAAATCACCCATTATACTGTAACTACAGTGAGTCTAGACCTCTAAAGCTCTCTCTAGAGGCTCTCTGGTGTTTGTCCTTTGTTTTCTCAAGTTCTTAGTCATGTTTTCAATGGGTGGCCAGCTCTCTATTTAGGTGGGCCGCGGCCCACCCTGGCCCACCCGTAGCTACGCCCCTGGGGCTATGTTCGTTGCTGTCGCTGCGCTGCTTACCAGAGAAAGCGGCGGTGGTGCTGCTGCTGCAGCCGCATTGTTTTCTATTTAGTATTTATTTCCATTTACTTTATTTTCTACATAATTTGGCAGGCCGCGGTTCTCAAACTTTTTTAGTGTCTTTTATCCACATGTGGGATTGAGAAGGATACGCTTTACGCTCAAGACATTTCCAAAATGAGCGCGCACGCACGCACACAGCTAGAGGAAAATGTGACATGTGCAAATATGCGATCATCATGGGCCAACAGAGTAGACAAACAGACAGACAAAATAGCTGTTAAAACAGCATCGATTTTCAACTGATATTCTTCTTCGCTCGGCCCTGCTTTGCGCTATTTGATTGTGGCGCGCGTAGACGAGGGTGAGCAGGGGAGAGAGAGAGGGAGAGAGAGAGAGAGAGAGAGAGAGAGAGAGAGAGAGAGAGAGCGCGACTGGCGAGACAGAGAGTAATGATAAAAAGGCAATGAATAATAATATATTCGGAATGGCGTGGTCTTTAAAAAAAAGAAAAAACATCGCCATTTCGAAGTGGTATTCTTCGAAATAGCAGTGTTTCGGAATGGTGATGTGTCGCCTTCGGAAAGGCAGTGTCTTTTTTTCCACGGAGAAACCCCGCCATTCCGATTAATGGAAGTGAACGATCGGAATGGCGGGGCTTCGGAATGGCGACGTGTAACCATCGGTGCATGAGTGTGTGCGTGCGTGTGTGTGTGTGTGCGTGTGTGCGTGATTGATGTGTATATAACCCTTTTTTGGGCTTGAACACATTCCAAACATTTTGTTATATGTTAAGCTAAACAGCAGATCTATAAGCTCACAACTGTGAGAGCTTATAGATCTTATCTGCTGTTTTTGATGTGGTGCTCTTACTGGTCAAAGTGACAGATATATTCCCTACAGTATAAATAGAAGGTATTTGTAGAATCAGTTCTCAGGTCAAAAAGGGGTTAATGTGTACTGTGTTGTTTTCTCATCAGATTTCCATCGTCTCACACTGGACACAAACACAGCACACAGAGACCTCTCTCTGTCTGAGGACAACAGGAAGGTCACACGGAGGTCAGGGGGTCAGGATCCTCCTGATCACCCCGACAGGTTTGATTTCTGGGATCAGGTTCTGTGTACACAGAGTGTGACTGGATGCTGTTCCTGGGAGGTAGACTGTCGTGGAAGGGTTCATATAGCAGTGGCTGACAGAACAATCAGCAGGAAAGGACGTGGTGATGACTGTGGGCTTGGATACAATGACAAGTCCTGGAGTCTGTACTGTGATGGTGTTGATGGTAACAGTTACTCTGTCAGACACAACAGCCAGCGGGCTGTCCTCCCTGTCAGAGCCTCTAAAGGCTCCAACAGAGTAGCAGTGTATGTGGACCGTCCTGCTGGGACTCTGTCCTTCTACACAGTGTGCTCTGACTCGCTGAGTCACCTGCACACCTTCCAGACCACCTTCACTGGAACTCTCTGTGCTGGCTTCTGGTTAGACTGGCGGTCCTCCTCCTCAGTGACAGCACTGTCTGTGTGAGCAGATTTAGGGCGCGATTTTCATTCCCCCCCTTGTCCCTAACGTTACCCGATACCCGCAGCGAATTCCCTTATTGCTATTTTGGTCACCTTTTCTCTTCCCTTAGCCACTATTCTTTATGCCGACACCGTTATTTGTGGCTGGAGGTGTGGTCATGGGCGTGTTTGTTGCGCAGTCCCTTAAGTTGCTAATTTCGTCAGATAGATTAGGGAACTAGATAACGCCATCAGAGACCACCCCTTAACCGATAAGAGAAGGCAGAGCCACGTGCGTACAGTGCGTGCGTCTGTGCGCCTTTGGAGATGTCCACGACTCCACGTGGAAACTCTGGAAATCGCGGCAAAAAGTCGTTTTTTTGATCATTGATTTCTCGGTCAATTCTGGACCATTTTTTACATTTCAAAATACAGCGTGACGGCAAAAACCTCCTCTCTCAGATGCTGTATAGTATATGTGGGTAGGTCTTCTCTACGATCCCGCATCGAGCAAAATGTAAGTGTCGGGGATTTGGTGGACCGTTTCCACCAAAATCCCGACACTTACATTTTGCTAGATCCCGCATCGTAGAGAAGACCTAAACACATTTAGGGCCCGATTTTCATTCCCCCCGTTGTCCCTAACGTTACCCGATACCCGCAGCGAATTCCCTTATTGCTATTTTGGTTACCTTTTCTCTTCCCTTAGCCACTATTCTTTATGCCGACACCGTTATTCGTGGCTGGAGGTGTGGTCATGGGCGTGTTTGTTGCGCAGTCCCTTAAGTTGCTAATTTCGTCAAATAGATTAGGGAACTAGATAACGCCACATCAGACCACCCCTTAACCGATCCGCGAAGGCAGAGCCACGTGCGCACGATGCGCGTCTGTGCGCCTTTGGAGATGTCCACAACTCCACGTGGAAAGGCGCCAGTTCAATTCATCTCCTTATTTGTGCTGGATTGTCCTATGAACAGCTGTAGATTGCCTGCTGTCGGTCACTTCCTTGTGTTTAGGTAATGTACAGTATATAATATAATTAAATACATTCATTAACTTGTGACGCAATGCTGTAAATTGCAAAAAAGTCGGCAATTCGCGGAAAAGAAAATGTTTTTTTGATCATTGATTTCTCGGTCAATTCTGGACCATTTTTTACATTTCAAAATGCAGCATGATGGGAAAAAGCTCCTCTTTCAGATGCTGTATAGAATATGTGGGTAGGTCTTCTCTACGATGCGGGATCGGGCAAACTATAACTGTCGGGGATTAGGCGGACCGTTTCCGCCTAATCCCCGACAGTTGCAGTTTGCTCGGTCCCGCATCGTAGAGAAGACCTACCCACATATTCTATACAGCATCTGAGAGAGAAGGTCTTTCCCGTCACGCTGCACTTTGAAATGTAAAAAATGGTCCAGAATTGACCGAGAAATCAATGATCAAAAAAAACGTTTTTTTGCCGCGAATTCCAGAGTTTTTTGCAATTTACTTTATAACATTTCGCAGACTTGGGATAAATGCACGCCACATACAGCAAAAAAAACATGGAACATGTTTTTTCAACATAACATGTTGAATGGTAAGAAATGATTGAGAATTGACTGAGCTATAATTGTTTCAAAATGAGAGCATAATCTTTGAGAATAGGCTACTCATGCATGTGTGTGTCCTAAGCCCGCAGCCAGGCTGCGTGCTTCGGAGGGTCAGACATAGCAGTAGGGATAAGGGAAATAGATAAGGGATGAATTAAAGGGAATGGCAAGACCAACACGGATTGGATGAAAGCTAAAAACGCCCAAACCACACCTATGCATAATTTAACGGTAAAGGAGGTATTTAAGGGAGATGGCATGGTACGAAATTAGCGACTTTAGTGGGGAACGCCTCTTCCCCAATGCTATGTGCGTTAATTACGCATAAGGGCTAATGTAACCAAAATCGGGCCCATACTATACAGCATCTGAGAGAGGAGGTCTTTGCCGTCACGCTGCACTTTGAAATGTAAAAAATGGTCCAGAATTGACCGAGAAATCAATGATTAAAAAAAACGTTTTCTGCCGCGAATTGCCGACTTTTTTTTGCAATTTACTTTATAACATTTCGCAGACTTGGGATAAATGCACGCCACATACAGCAAAAAAACATGGAACATGTTTTTTCAACATAACATGTTGAATGGTAAGAAATGATTGAGAATTGACCGAGCAATTGTTTGAAAATGAGAGCATGATCTTTGAGAATAGGCGTCTGTCCTAAGCCCGCAGCCAGGCTGCATGCTTCGGAGGGTCAGACATAGCAGTAGGGATAAGGGAAATAGATAAGGGATGAATTAAAGGGAATGGCAAGACCAACACGGATTGGATGAAAGCTAAAAACGCCCAAACCACACCTATGCATAATTTAACGGGTAAAGGAGGTATTTAAGGGAGATGGCATGGTACGAAATTAGCGACTTTAGTGGGGGAACGCCTCTTCCCCAATGCTATGTGCGTTAATTTCGCATAAGGGCTAATGTAACCAGAATCGGGCCCATAGAGTCTCTGGGCCTCATTTATCAACGTGGTGTACACCCAAAAATGGACGTAGAGGCCCTCATTTATCAAAGGAGCACAAATTCGTCCCCAAATTCCAGCGTGGGTTTTGGAGTGCACACAAGTCCACACGGCATATATCAAGCGATCGCACACAGCTGATTCCTTCCTAATTTCCTTCCTACAATGATAAATGTGACGGCAGAAATCAACCTGACACGCCCTTGGAAACAGGCCGCTCCTCCATTTGTTTGTGTTTTGATGAACAATTGCATTACGACCAGGAACCATGGGGATGGGGGAGAAAAAATGAATGAATAAAAACTTTCCATCGTTGGCGCTGCTTGACCCCCCCCCCCCCCCCCCCCCCCCCCGTTAGATACACACACGCAACTCTGTTCGCCGTTTTTTTTTTTTTTTTTAAGTAAGTAAGATAATAGGCCTATGGCACACCTGCTGAATTAAATAATAGGGCCCATACTATTTATTCTGTGTAAACCAAATGGACCCGCAAAGGTCCATTTGGTTTCATTTCCACACTCTCAAGAGTTACATCTGGCTAAACCAACTTTTCATCTGGACCAGTTTTTATTACATCACCGTGAATGGAATACTTACAGGTTTATATGCTATTCTGTAATGTAGAATTAAATCCATGCATTTTTAGAACTGCTGTGAGTGACCACGTAAATCATAAGTTAGATAACTGCCAGCAGTGACAAGACAGTATACACTCATATCAACCTTATGGTGTGATCGGTGATTAATAAATGAATTGGCATGCACATGAAGGCTGCAGGTGTTACATATTAGTGTGATGATGCTGATTTACAAGATTTCTATTCTCAGTGCAGACCAGACGTAAGCTACTGTAACTACACAGTGGCGCGATCTGCAATCACAACTCCCGAAATTGCTCTTGCAAGCGGCTGAGCCTACTAGTTTATCAGTCTGCAGTCTGCACTAGTTTATCTCAGTGACTGAGGCGAATGAGATAGCCAGAGTTGTACCCGAACGCGTTCAAAGAACGAAAGTTCTTTGAACCGTTCATATTTTTAAGGAACTTGAACGGAACGGACCCTATATCTGCTTGAAGAACGGCGGTGTGAACTCGTTCATTTCTGGCGTGAGTGAACGCCACTTTTCTTGCGTTCGATTTTGTTCAAGAGCAGGGCTCGGCAGGCTCGCATTTGTGAGTAAAAAGTTCATAGCACCGGTGCGAGTAGAGCAATTTATATTACTGTAGTACGGCGGTGTTCGCTAAAATAGAGCAGATATACAAGCCAACAACGTGTTGAGGCTCGATGCATCCTTAGCTTGAAGATCTGTTCTCCTTGCCCACCGCCCCGCCCCTCCCTCTGCTCTGTTAGTAGCGCACAGCATCAGACAGCACCTAGGGAGGACGCTTCTCTCCAACACGTTGAATGAGCTTCTAATGCTGTTCATGTTGGTAATAATCTTCCTGCGCTATGCGTGTATTTAAATCATATACTGTCTGCGCAGCAAACTTTTTGTGCCGCTATCCCGTGATTAATCATAAACGCACCACGTGCGCGCTCGGACGCACAACACTTGTGTATTCTTATCATCATTGCCTGATTTGCCGTCGGATCGTTTTCATTTTTATTTACCGGTAGGCTACAATTAGCCTACTACAAGCAGAGGCGGCCTTAAGGTTTGGGGGACCCTTTCACATTGTTATTAATATAACAATATGCGCTATTGTATAGAGTTGGGATACCCGACCGAAACAATACCCGCGACGGCCCGGGCTCATTTGCTTAATTGGTGGTGGGGCTTTCAGTCGACCTGGCTATGTTAATAAATTGATATTGTAAAATAGTAGCCTACTTGGAAAAATCCTAAGCATTGAGCCCTGTTCAAGAGTGAGACTAGAATGAGCTGAAAATAGAGCAGATCTACAAACTCAGTGACGCACTTTGAGCTTGTTGATCTCTATTTCTGCTGATATTTTCTGCTCTATTTTCAGCACACAGAGATGCACAGGGCTGGACTGAACTGAGCGCCTTCATAATAAAATCTTCACGAATCAATTTTGAACAAAAAAAAAGAGGGAGGGAAAAAAAGAACGAAAAAGAACTATAATAGTTATTTTTTTGGAACCATGAACTTTAGTTCTAAAAGTTCAACAATGAACTATGAACGGAACTAGTTCGTTTTTAAATGTATGAACGATGAACTGAACTATTTCAGAAAAAAAGAGAACTTTCCCAACACTGGAGATAGCATATCAAACATAGCATATAATATCATTGTAAAATAGACAAGCTGTGCATGCATTTGTCAGTGCAAATAAAAGTGGGTTTTATTTTCTTTTTTTTTCACCAGGATTAGGCGTCATCTCCCGTTGCTGTAGGTTACTGCAGGTCTGCAGCCAAAATATTCTTGTAGGTATAGCCAGGGCATTGTTCGACATTTATCATTCCCACCATGAACTTGAAGTTGATCCTACGTCCGCACAAAACCCACGTCAGATCGGGAGCTGTCGTAGGATTTGTCCTCGCCTGTTTTTCTGTCCTAAACAAGCGGAGCAGCATTGTCTGAAGTGCTGCAGGCAACTAAAGTTATGTATTCACTCCTAATAGTTATATATAAAATAAATAATAATAAATGGAAGGGCATAGTAGGTCTGCATCAACAATGTTTGTACTTGAATTTGGTATCGGATATATATTAAAAAGAATTAACATCATGCGGATAATCAACTGTGTTACAAGATGCAGCAGCACAAGCAAGCCTACATACATCATGGTGGGAAAAAGGGGGAAAAAGGAGGGGGGGGGGGGGGGGGGGGGGGGGGGTTGCTCCTGCGCAGGGGAGGGGGGTGCTCCTTAGAATCCATGCATTCTAAGAATGCATGGATTAAATAAATATCCAGTAGCCTACAAACCTGTAGCCTATTCCATTCACGGCGATGTAATAAACAATAGTCCTATAGGCCAGTAGTTTTCAACCAGTGGTCCGAGGACCACCAGTCAGTGGTCCTTGAGAGGGTTCCAGTTGGTCCCCAGGCTAATTTGGTTAACCAGATGAAAAGTTGGTTAGCCAGAAGTAACTCTTGAGTGTGACAATGAAACTAAATGGACCCTTGCGGGTGCGAGCGCAGCGCGATCGGTGTAAAGCTTGTATTTATTTATTTTCCCCCATATTACCATGGTTGCTGGTCGTATTGCTATTGTTCATGTCGTTAAAAAATGGAGGAGGGGCCTGTTTCCAAGGGCGTGTCAGGTTGATTTCTGCCGTCACATTTATCATTGTAGGAAGGAAATTAGGAAGGGATCAGCTGTCTGCGATCGCTTGATATATGCTGTGTGGAGTTGTGTGCACTCCAAAACCCACGGTGGAATTTGGGGACGAATTTGCGCTCCTTTGATAAATGAGGGCCAGAGTCTCTATGTGAGGGGGACAGCATCAGGTTGTCATGGTTACTCAACATGTGTGAGAGAGTGCAGGTTGGCCTGTTACCATGGCCATTGAGACTAGCTGAGTCTGACATCATGGACTCCATATTTGGGCATGAGTGACTCACTATGACATCACAGTGACATCACACATTACAGCTCCTGGATGTCGTCATGTCAATAACTCCCATGCATGTTTAACCTTTGTCCCCAGACCCCTGTTAGATTGATTTGTGTTAAAATGTTACAAACTATCACTTTACCTTTTTTAACCCTCTGATGCACAACATAGCCCATACCCCTTTAATGCACAACATGGGTCAAAAATGACCCGCATCCATTTTCTATGTTATTTCATGTAAGCCTGAGTGTTTCATTTCTGTATCTTTTGAAATCAATGTATTTTATAATTTAATAATCCAAAAAATATTTAAAAATCTTGTTTTTGATTACTACAAATCATTGTTTATATTTTTCCTACCATACCTTTTGAACAAAAGTCATTTTTGTAATATTATATCACGTTTACACACATGGGTCAAAGATGACCCATTTATCCAAATGTGATTTAAAAATGAATGAAGGCATATTAAAATAATATTTTTCTTCAAATACTCATTTTAGATGTGATTAGGACAATAGAATCATACATTTATTATTTGAAATCTGTTTATTTGTAATTTTGGCAGACATTTGGCAGATAACCAAACAGACGCGTGAATTTCACCAACCTAAAATTAAACAGAACTGAAGCACAAATTGTCACGTTCTTACGATTCCTCACAAGTAGCACAAATGACCTTGTACGTTTGTGCTCATTGCACACAGGCTTCTTGCACTTCTTCTTGCACAGAACACCAGCTGCTGACTTTTCGGTAACCCTTCCATTTACGGTACAGTAATTACCAGGTAATTACCTGGGAATAATAAGTAATTATGGGAATAATAAGTAATTAGTATCGTACATGGTAATTACATGGTAAGAACCAAGTAGTTACTATAGTAATTCCCAAGTTTTTTTTTTTTTTTTACTTATTACTAAGTACTTTCCCTGACAACTACCATGTAACTACTGGGTAATTTCCATTTATAATTATTTACCCATTAATTAGCTGGTAGTTACATGGTAACTTGCAGATACATTACTCAGTAATTGCCATATAATTACCAAGTAGTTTTCCTGACAACTACCAGGCAACTGTATTCTCTGACTTTGCAAAGGTATTATTGAGGGATTGATTGATTGCCAAAGAACAGGAAATCATCATAGTCGGTAAGAAAGGGTGGGTGGAGGTGGGTGCAGTTTCAAAGTGCAGAAAAATGTGCCCTTTGAGAGCGGTTTTGAAGGAGTCAAGGGATTTGCATGTCTTAAAGACTGTTGGTAGGATGATGCACCTGTAAAGACAAGAGTAGAACCTATCAAGCAATTACATGGTAGTTGTTAGGTACTAATTACATAGTAAGCTGATACCCAGTTAGGAAGGAGGAACTGTACTGTAAAAGGAAGTGTGCTCTATTTCCACGATGTTTCTATGTGCCTATAATTGTAGATTATGATCCTTCACGATTACCCATCAGCTCATGTTTTGAACTCTGAATTTTGAACTGGTACAAACTGTTAATTACCAAGTATTTACGCAGTAATTACACATTATGTTACTAGGTAAAACCTCGGTAGTTACCATGTAAGAAAGGTGGAACTGTACTGTAAAGTAAAGTGTGCTCTGTTTCCATTATATTATATGGCACTTTCTGTAACTGTAGATTCTAAACATCCACCACTATTGGCTGCAATAGGGAAGGATTATAATTTACAATTTTCAGCTAGGTAGATGGTAATGGTAATATCATGGAAATAGAGTACACTTCCTTTTACAGTACAGTTCCTCGTTCCTTACTGGGTACCTAATCAGGTAATTACATAGTAACAACTGCTAATTCCATGGTACTACTGGTATTCATGTAATTACCTGATATGTACCCAGTAAGGATCGAAGAATGTACTGTAAAAGGAAGTGTACTCTATTTCCATGATATTACCATGTATCTACCTGACAAGCGATTACTCATCAGTCCATGTTTTGAACTATCAACTTTGAACTTTGAATTTTGAACTGTTAATAACTGTTAATTACAAGGTATTTACCTGGTAATTACACATTTTTGTTACCAGGTAAAACCTTGGTAGTTACCATGTTAGAAAGGTGGAACTGTACTGTAAAGTAAAGTGTGCTCTGTTTCCATATTGTACTTTCACTGTAACTGTAGATTCTAAAAATCCACTATTGGCTGTAATGGGGGAGGATTATAAATTACCTGCAATGTATCTGCAAGTTACCTTGTAACTACCAGGTAATTAATGGATAAATACTGGAAATTAGAATTACCCAGTAGGTGCACGGTTAGTTGTCAGGGAAAGTACTTAGTAATAACCATAGTAACTACCTGGTTGTTGCCATGTAAATACCAGGTAGTACCAGGCAATTACTTATTATTACGAGGTACCTGGTAGCTATCTGGTAATTACTGTACCGTAAATGGAAGGGTCACCGACTTTTCTGTCTTTGGCAGATGGGCAGATTGCACACCTCTTCCTCTTTGACGTGCCCTTCTGTCTTATGTCCTATGACATAAGACAGATATGATTATTATTATTACTACATATATTACTGTTGTTGTTGTTGTTGTTGTTATATTATTATTATTATTATTATTATTATTATTATTATTCCACAAACACACATAGGTTTCTACCAAATGCCACAGTGAATGCAGGTGGGTCATTTCTGACCCATGTGTGTGAAGTTGAAGTAATATTACAAAAATGACTTTTGTTCAAAAGGTATGGCAGGAAAAATATAAACAATGATTTGTAGTAATCAAAAACAAGATTTTTAAATGTTATTTGGACTATTTAATTATAAAATACATTGATTTCAAAAGACACAGAAATGAAACACTCAGGCTTACATGAAATAACATAGGAAATGGATGCGGGTCATTTTTGACCCATGTTGTGCATTGGAAGGTAATTATACAAAAATCATTTTTATTCAAAAAGTATCAAGAGAAAAAATAAAATAACAATGGTAAATGACCAAAAAGAAGTTAATTGAGGAATACCTGGAATACTGAAGGATTACATTAACTTTTAGCAAAGATACAGATAATAACAACTTGGTTGGGTCACTTTTGACCCATGTTGTGCATCAGAGGGTTAACCAAATGTATCACATTATGAGCTTGTAGATCTGCTATTTTCAAAATGTTGCCATCTGAAAATGGCAACAGTCGATGAAATCAATCAGTGTTGATTTCAAATGTTTGTCGACTACTTTTTCATGATAGACAAAATAACAAATTAAAAACTACCGGTAGGTTTACAAAATAGTTAGAAAAAATAATAACAATAAAGTGTTTCTGGCCTTTTATTCTATTCTATTCTATTTATCAAATTCCAGCGTGGGTCTTTATCTGAGGCGTAAAGGTCTTTGAATAAATAAAATTATTTATTTAAAGACCTTTATAATCAGACAAATAGGCGGAAATATGAATTGTGAATTGTATTCTGGGCCTCATGTATTTGTGGGTCCATTTGGTTTCATTTTACACTCAAGAGTTAAAATATTCATCCTCAGAATTAGAAAGTCTAATTCTGAAAGTTCCAAAGTCTACACAACTAGAGAATGTAGATTAATGGTCATTTTGATCTGTATGTTTGACTGTTTTGTTTGCCAAATCCAGCCTGGTATTGTGGACAAAAGTAAATACTTAACTCTTTAGTTTTGGGGCCTGTGGGGCTAAAATGTCATCAAACGGTGGCTCAAATTCTGAATAAATAGTGGGCCCTTGTATCAAAAAGGTTGAAAACCACTGGTCTAGACTACTAGACTACTGAAACATTTCAGATGACTGAAATGTGACTAAGACTAAATTAAACTTCATTCCAAAGAGTGACTGAAAACAGCAGATCTACAAGCTCATAATGCGTGCAGATGCATTTTAGAAATAAGGCGGCAATCTTTATCATCTCACAGCATGGATTACAACATGTTTGTTTGTTTGGTTGATAATGTTTGTGTTAGCGACAAACATGTTTTTGTTTTTTGTTTTTTTCTCTCCAAACAAATATTGTTGACAAACAAACTCAAATCCACATATTTGCCTATTTTGTGATGCTATTGGACACAGTAACATGTATGCATTATTACAGACCTCAATGCAAACTCTGTGTATATTATATTATATTATAGACAGAAGTAACACCTGTGTCACTTCCATTTATGGGATGGAAAAATGTGAGTCTATTTAAAGGAGTAGTTCACAATTTGCTAAATTAAATGACAACGACAACGTTTTTTTTTTCAAACAAGGTTGATGTTTTAGGTTGTTGTTAGAGAAAATAAAAGATGGCTGTTAATTATTTTACATTTGCTGCTTTCTTTCTATGTTTAGTGATTTTTTTAGCTGTTTTTGACAGACAGGGGCATTGTCCTGGATATACAGTAGAATACATTCTTATATAAAAAATGAGAATATGTATATTCATTTTTATTATTACAAAAGATATGGTGATTATTTTTTTTTATTACCTAATAGACTCCAATAAATTCTATTTGGCCACAAAAGATGACAGATTGAATGTGACAAAGTGCCATATTGAGCTACTCATGATGCATACTCCATGTAGATCTGATCAACTTCTACCTCTTCAAATTCACTAGATCCTGTAAAACGTTGTGGCCAGATATAATTTCCTGTGGTTTATTAGGAGTATAGTAGGTAATAAAGAGGAAATCACTATCGCCGGCCTGTCAAAAACAGCTAAAATCTCACAAATCTAAAGAAAGCAGCGAATGAAGAAAACAAAATAACCTGGTTGAAAAAAAAAGTTGACATTAGTTTTAACATCTAACATGTTTTAATTGATGTTGTGAGATGATAAGAGCAGCCCTCACTTCACATGGGTGTGCTTTTTGTTGTAACACATTCAGAGTAGGGGTCCCTGGTACAAATATGTTCAAATGGGGGTCCGTGGTCAGATCCATATTAATGTCAAAGCGCATGGTACGTAATGAGTCATCACCACAGAGAGCTTTAGATAGAAAAGTAATGGTTTTCCTCTAATGACTGTAACTGATTTATGAACGGCAGTAATGCCCGATGTCCTCAGACACTTTCATTAGTGTTCATTCTTTGTACAATATTTGTATTATACATGTATATTTGATATTTCTATATTGTTCAAGTGTATTGCCATTGTGAATAATGATATAGTTTATCTATTCACCTTGGGTGTGACTGTGAGGTGATGATTAGTGATGGTGTGCACCTGCACAACGTCACACTCCTTCAAAAGAGACTTGACTCCCACAACTCCTCACACTGTAGAAGGCTGTTAGCCCAAACGTTTGGACTGATGAAATACAGAAATAAACCTGAGTGAGTGAGGGAATTTGTTTCTGGGTGTGTCTCTACATTTTATGATGTTGATCTATGCTGGTGACGTACCCTAGTTTATGTGTTTATAAAAAAAAAAAAAAAAAAAAAAAAAAAAAACTAAATGCATGTGTGGAACTGTTTGAAAACAAATGGCATTTTAAATCTGTGTTTAGAACATTTAAACATTATTCATGAGCAAAACACAGAATCTGTCACACAGAATTGTGCTTAAATTGACTGTAAATCTGTAAAACTGTAAAATGACTGTAAAAATTGTGCTTAAATTGACTGTAAATCTGAAAAAAGAATTAGAATTAGAAAAACCTAGGATTGGCTTGGTGGCAAATGTTGTTTATGGTGTGATAAATGTTGTGTCTGTGTCTCTCAGCTGGCAGAAGTGGATGTTTAATAATTCATGTTTGTCCACCAGAGGGCGACAGACTCACACATTTGGTGTCACATTCCTGGATCCCATTCAGACAAGAAGCAATCTGAGAACCCATAGTCAAAACATAAAGGAAAAACAGTGTCCTCTTTTCCTGTGAACATAACGTTAGTCACCGGTCTGTAATATCCATAGTGTTGTCATGACAACATGGCCACAGTTCATTAGTCAAATACTATTCTGGTCCCTCTGGGAATATTAGCATTTTCACTATTAGTCATTAGACATTTATACAAATTGTTTTTCTTTTTTTCTATGGATTCTAGTAGTATTGAGCATAGTGGTGGTGATGTTGTTGGGCCAAATACACATTGTTTAAATACACATTATTTCCAGTTCTGTAGGCTAATTTAATGTATAGGATTGTTAGATTGCGGTCTAAGTGCTCTCATATCCCCTTTTCTTTTAGTTTGTTACCTTGTAGGTCAAGTTTGGACAATTATTTTTTCAAAGGGGCAAGTAAATTATCCATAATATTAATTTAATTTCTTCATAAAAGTAGTATATGGCATTGATTTGACAATCCCAAGTCCCAAATTTAGGTTTCCGAACTTACAGTATGTGGGCCAGTTTATACATCTCAGTTTATACAGCTCAAACAAGGGGCGGTTGCATCTTTGCATCGCTGCATTGTATAGTAGACAGCATCTGCCCCGGCGTGTCACGTGTGAATGCAGCATTACTACGACAACAAAACAAACAAAAAAATATGAGCACCATCAACACAGTTATATCAAAGAATGACTTTTTAATGCAGAAAAGCAACAGGTACGGCAATCAAAAAATCTCTGAGGTACTTTGAGCGCTCCGTCGCCCCCCTGAGTCCAAACAGGTCAACAACAGGACCGGAATAACAGGATTTATAATATCGTACAAACAACTATGTTGTCTATGTTGTCATCAACGACATGGACAAGGAGAGATGCTATGAATTGCAGTACAGACACTGTACAAGTAAAGCAAGCAATAAACGCTGAAGGTAAACAGTGGAGTGTACATTGTCGTTGTGGACCAGAACTCTCCATTTTATATCCATATATCTTTGTTAGTGTATTTCCTAAAATAGTCATCGACCTCAAATCATGAATCATATCGCCATATTGAATATCGCTGTTAGAATGTATCGTTGTTACACCCCTAATGTTAACCAATGAAAACCACATTGTAGATTTAAAGAAAAGTCTACCAAATACAAAACAAAAAAAAAGTATTTGTGAGTATAAGATAGTACTGGCGCATTGTATGCACATATTTTTTTTTTGTAAACTGCTACCAATGAGCCTTATTTTAGTCAGTGGCATTGTTAAGATAAAAGTCGCAGAAAGAGCTTTCCGAGCAAAGTAAATTCATGTATAGAAAACTTTTCAAGTAGTGTGGAAAACATATCTATACTGTATACACCCTGTTGGCCTGAATATAAGACAAGTGTTTTTTTTTTTTTTCTCTTTTTTTTTTTTAAATGGAAATATGCTAAAAAATGTAGTCATCTTACATTGACATTCAATGTTCAAAATGGGGGTCATCTTATAACCAGAGTCGTCTTATATTCGGGACAATACGATATACTGTGTGTATATATATATATATATATATATATATATATATATATATATATATATATATATATATATATATATATATATATATATATATATATATATATATATATATAATTTCTATAAACGTTAAATCATATAAATGTATTTTTCAATATAAAAGAGAAAATATATCAAATAAGAACAATAAATCATCCTTTCACAGGTGTCTTCAGCAAGAAAACACACAACTTTGTGTGAGAGAGCCGTGAGAAGAGCCCGCCACAAATGGCATCAAAATGGGGCGAAGGACCCCCAAAAAAGGGGTTACTATGGGGGGGTTGCCTTATTACAAACTGTACAGCTGGCGTGTACAAAACATAAACAAACATTCATTTACGCAACACAAGTGCTGTCAAAAAAAAGAGAACTCCATGAAGGGACGTCCAGAATTATATACAGCATGTTAATGACATTTACAAAAATTAGAACACTTTCCATGTGGTTTTGCATATTTTAGATGTAGAACACTTTCTTTGGGGTATTTATGTGTGTAATATGTGGTTTTAGATATTTTAGGTTTTAGCAGTGGGCCCGGACTACAATTCCCATAATGCACCTCCTTGTGGAGACAGCATGTAACTAGAGAAACTTGGGTTTGGCAGGCTAAACTGTTGGGGAAAAACATTATGTGGTTTTAGGTGTTTCAGATGTTCGCAGTCGAGTCCAGTGTCTCCGACGCCGTCGACACTACTTCCTGGACTACAATTTCCATAATGCTTTGATGCACTGCACCTCCTTGTGGATAGAATAGATGGCTATCTCACTGAGGCAACCTATAGTCTAGGACGTAGTGTCAATGACATCAGAGACACTGGAAAGATCTAAAATATCTAAAAACACGTATTACACACACATACAATAAAAGATCCCCAGGAAGGTGTTCTAAATCTTCCACATGTCACTGACGTATCCAAATCAAACATATTCATAGAAAAGATTTCGTGTACAAAATTCATATTCATGTCGTGTACAAAATATAAACAAGAAAATGTTCATTTACGAAACATGAGCGCTGTCCAGGAAAAAAAAAACATGACAGCACACAATTTTATACAACAAAGCGAGGGGTAGTTTGGGGGGATGCGTCATTGGTCTTCCGGCTGAAGAAGACCGGAAGTCCTTGCACTATTAAAACTCTTTCCTAGCTGCTGATACCCCCCCCCCCCCAAAAAAAAAAATGGCTCATTAACTTCAATGCATATATATATATATATATATATATATATATATACCCCCTATTGGCCTGAATATAAGACTATGTTTTTTTCCAGATGGAAATATCCCAAAAAATGGAGTAGTCTTATATTCAGGGGCTATACTATTTGACATTCAATGTTCTTTTTTCTGTAAAAGGGTCTTGAAAAATGAGGGTCGTCTTATAAACGAGTCGGCTTATATTCGGGACAATACGGTATATATATATATATATATATATATATATATATATATATATATATATATATATATATATATATATATATATATATATATATATATCCTATCTCGTCCAATCTCGTCCTTGGCCCTGGAAAGGGTTAAAATAAAAGCACTCTCTCGGTCAGGCTTCGCCAGCGCGAGACGCTGCTGACCTTCGAGATTCACCCCCACCCGCATTCTCCACCGCAGCTCCGTGCCAAGGGCATTCCAGAAGGGCCGTTCTATCCATATCCACCCAACAACAACCACCTCTGGTTTGTTTGGCATAAACCAAGCCCCTCCCCCTTGAAATCTCACAGACAGCGGACAGTTTCAGACTCAAGCTGAACTCGAGTCAGACAATCAGGCTACACCTGCTCAGGAAGACTTTCTGGAGCTCCCAGGGGCATTTTTTTGGTTGGTTGAACCCGGGGTGTGGGTGGGTTGGGTTTAAACCCCGCCCTTCCCTTATCCTCCCTCCCTATCCTTCCTCCCAAGGGGAGTTTGGGGTGTGTGGTGCGGTGGGAGGCGGAGGGCTAAAGAGAACGCGTTGTCACGTATAGGAGGAGGTGTGCAGTAACGTTGTCACCGCCCAGCGTTCAGAGCGAACACAGGAAGTCCTTGAGGCTGCTCTTGCGGCGGTCCCCCTGCTGGTCGCCTCGCACCAGGATCTTGCTGAGGCGCTGGACCACCCACTTCTTCACCTTGGACGAGGACGAGGAGGGTGAGGACGAAGAGGCGGAGGCTGGGGTGCCTGATGAAGAAGAGGTGGAGGCCCTGGAGAGAGAGAGAGAGAGAGAGATTTCGTTGACTAAAACTCTGACGCAAAAATGTTGGTTGACTCCACCAGTGATTTTCAACCAGTGGTCCAGGGACTATTAGTGGTCCTTGAGAGAGTTCCAAGTGGTCACCAGGCTAAATGATGGACAGTTAGTTAACCAAATCTAACTGAGCATTTTACCTTTTACACTCTCATCATCTGAATTAGCCCAAGTCATTCAGATTAACTTATTATTGAACTCTCGGGAGCGTGAAATGAAGCCAAAAAGGCCCATTTGGTTTCATTTTACACTCTCAAGTCAGCTTTATGTACAAGCACACCCTTGGCCATCTTCATTCTAGCACGTCAACAGAGACGTAAGCCCCCCCGACGCTGAGTGGGCCCCGTTTTTTCCACAGTCTTTGGTATGACCACACCGGAGATCGAACCCACAAACTCTGAATCTCGGGAGAAGGACGGCCTAACCGAAAGGCCAGTAAGTGAGCCCAGCGGCGGTTATGTAACTGTGCGCCCCTGGCTCCCCTGTATCCGTAACACCTCGGCACACAAAACCGCTGTAAAGGTGGTTCTATTTATTCTCGCGTCACGCGGTCCTAACGTTACCCGGCGTACGTGCGAGCCTTCGCTGTATTGCTTTACTCGTCCTCTCCAGTGTTGGGACATGTGCACTACGTAACTTAATATATTACATAATATATTACCAAAATGCAGTAACTTTTAATATAATATACTATTTTTCTATTACATAAGAAAAAAAATCTAATATATTACACTTTTCTTTCTGCATTACTACATTACTTTCAACATTACTTTCTGTCAACCTGTCTCATTGCAAGTGTTCTTGTGAAATTATCTTGACAACTGCAGAAGTTCAATGATGAATTATTTTCTATAATTTGTCATCAAATTATTTACTGGAAATACATTTAACTCCTGTGTTAACTGTCCATAGCTGAGTAGGATGAGGTAGGTCTACGACAGGACTGTTTTCAGGAGAGACGCTTTTTGAAGTTGATTTCATATGGATTTGACCACATAGCCAAGTGTGCTTGATACTAAAAAAAGAAAGAAAAGTAATATGTAATAGTAATATTAATATATTAGGTAATATTAATATAGGTAGGTATAGGTAATATTAATATATATTAACAAGGTAAAGTAATATTCCCAACACTGGACTCCTCTCTGACCAATGTGCTCTCTCTTATGCGGAGGAGGAGGCGCGGAGGGCTGGCCAACGTTATTGGCATACATGCTGTTTGCTGTCTGTCCGGATCGGTTCAGCATTTTCTTCCGACTGCACAGCAGAATCTCAAGTTACTGTACTTTCCCTTTTCCCTCTCCTTCCCTCTGGGAACGCCAGACTGCAGTATCGTTTGGGTTTCATAGAAGCCCTAGCGCGTCTTCTACCTAAAGCATTTGGCATTTTGTCCGACCCGCAAACTGTCAACAAAGCTGTACTCGGCAGTGTTCGTAATGCCGAGCAGGGCTTGACACTAACACTTGCCCGCTTGCCCGGGGCAAGTAAAAAAAAATGTGGGGCAAGTGAAGACCGCTACCTGGTTGCCCGATCGGGCAAGTGTGCAATTTAGTGCACTATAACACAACGCAAGATAAATTTGTCTTGAAGGCAGTCATTGCACTCTGCCTCTGTGTCTTTCCCTGCTTTCTAGCTATCTAATTCCAGGCTGGATTTGGGAAACAAAACAGGCAAATTAACATACACATCAAAATGACCATTAATCTTTTGCATCCTCTAGTTGTGTAGACCTGGGCTAATTAAGATGATGGATTTTAACTCTTGAGAGTGTAAAAATGAAACCAAATGGACCCGCAAGGGTCCATTCGGTTTCATTTTTACGTTCTCAAGAGTTACATCTGGTTAACCAACTTAACTGGTGGTTTTCAACAGGATCACCTGTTGAAAACCTCTGGTTTAAAGCACCCAAGTAGGAAGTAAACTTAAATGCAAAATTTACAATATATTTTTGGGGGGCAAGTGACCATGACATGAGGGCAAAGTTGGAGTATGTCGATACTAAAACAAGCATTCATTCATTGATTCATTCATTTTAGAGTGAAGAGCTATACTGGCTGCACTGCACACAACCCAAATAAGTGCAGAGAACAGATGTCACGTCATGTAGGTGTGACACAAGCACCATCCTCCACGTCATCAGTGCCCATACCCGAGGCGGGTTGAGGAAAGGGCCTTTCTGTGTGGAGTTTCCATGTTCTCCCCGTGTCCCCTAGGGTAGATACCCTCACATGTTCTCCCCGTGTCCCCTAGGGTAGATACCCTCACATGTTCTCCCCGTGTCCCCTAGGGTAGATACCCTCACATGTTCTCCTTGTGTCCCCTAGGGTAGATACCCTCACATGTTCTCCCCGTGTCCCCTAGGGTAGATACCCTCACATGTTCTCCCCGTGTCCCCTAGGGTAGATACCCTCACAAAAACAGGCTGTAATCCTGGGCTCTAAACTGCCTCCCCCTGGCCAGCCGGGGCGCCTGATGGAGGGGACTGGAACTGGTTGGAATCACGTGTTCCTTCCACGCGCTACGTCCAACCAGGGAAACTCCCCCCTGTCAGGTGAAAAGAAGGCAGCTTGGACTCCTCATGCATTGAAGGAAGCATGATGCCAGGCCCCTGGTTGGTGGAGGCTGTGTAGAGCCCAGGATCACATTAGGAATTGGCACTGGGTGAAAAAAAAAATGTTGTGGGATAAAAAATTATAGAGCCTAAAAGGCTGCTGACCGATATTTCATAATGGCCGCGTGGCGGACGCAAATAGAAACAAGCAGCAATGTGTACGCTAAGCTGTTATGGATATGTTGTTCCAGACAGTGAAACCACAGCCGTCGTCATTACAGCTGAGCTGAACCCACCAACACCTGAGGGACATTCTGTAGATGCCTTCTAAATCACAGGGTTTCAACCAGTGGTCCCTGAGAGGATCCAGGGGGTCTCCGGCTAAATGATGGGACAGTTGGTGACCAAATGGACCCCTTATAGATCTGTAGCTCTTTAGCTTGTAAAATTATACCAAATCCATTTCACACTACAGAATTAGAAAATGTAGAAGAATTGTTATTTTGACCAACGTTTTGTCAGTTATCCCAAGAGACTAAACTCATCAAAACGCATCAAATGGTGGTCCTCCGTGGCTAAAATGCAGAATAAGTAGTGGGCCCTGGTATGAAGAAAGGTTTGAAAACCACTGTTCTAACACTTAAACTAATGATAGACCCATTATAGACAGCAGCTAAGTATTGGCTTCCATCTTTATCTTTTTTACCGGTATTGGTGCAAAGAGGAAATAATCATAATTATAATATTATATAACATTTTTATGTTATAATATTATAACTGGGCCAGTTATAATGTCCTATCAGCAGATATCTTATCGATCCGGGGTTAAAGGTATAGTAAGTGATTTGGAAAACCTTCCGGTCCCCTCCAGTAGCGTCATCATGTGCACATGCACACACTCTACAGTGAAGGGAAGAACGTCCCAACAACACATACACCAAGGCCCACCACCACTCGATCCTGATTGGAGGAAAGCTTTCATCCCAAAAGCCAAAAACTGAAGCTAGGGTTTATTGACCACATGGGCTCAGTGGGGACAGGGAGGAACTCCTTATATGGTCACTCTATAGTAGGGAGGATTAGCCAAAAAAAAAAAACACAATATTTGAATTAATTGAGATCACTTACTATACCTTTAAGGTTAGGTTTAGCATAGGTTTTACTGAAGTTTAGTAGCCGTACCAGCGAAGAACAGCCGTGACAGATGGCCAATGAACAGCCAACTGATAGCAAAAAACAGTCGCGACTATCTAACTGTCGGTCGCGGTCTAACTGATTTCGCTCTCTCTCTCGTTGTAAACGTCTTTCGATCAAGAGCAGCCGGTACCT
This sequence comes from Benthosema pterotum, assembly GCA_039105355.1. NCBI lineage: Eukaryota > Metazoa > Chordata > Actinopteri > Myctophiformes > Myctophidae > Benthosema > Benthosema pterotum. Next base: position 839,234 of record CM076970.1, read on the forward strand.
GGGCGTGTGGGTCGGGGTCTTGTCCTTGCGTAGAGACTTGGGCGTAGAGCTGGTGGAGCTGGCGGAGGTGGTCTTGCAGGCGGACTGCGGGGTCTTCTGTCGCCGCGCGGCGCTCGCCCCGCCCCCCGGCGTGCTCTGGTTCCTGGAGAACGGAGACATGTAGTCGCGGCTCGGCCCGCTGTAGCGACTGGTGTTGTTGCACGTGTGACACGTGGCCATCTGTAGGGAAAGACGAGAGATGATGTTTGAATTGAGTGGAATCCATGGTACTGAACGCGTTTTGGTGTTTCATCTGTAGAAAAATAGCAGATCTACAAGCTCATATCGCGCCACCGAGTGGCGCGATAGGAGCTTGTAGTTCTGCCATTTTTGAAAAATTGTGAAAATGTGCTGCAAATCTCTTTACAATACATTATTTTGGAAGCAAACATTTTTAACTCAATTTTTTGCTTCTGGGGGATCCCCTAGAACATGTTTGCAGCCAAACATGGATAATTCTGGTGGCTTGAAATATGTTAGCATCACTGACACAGAAACACAGATTTTTCAGAAAAACTATTATCTAGTGTCAGAAACTATAGAATCTATTGTCAAAATCTCAATTCTAGCATCAGGAACTAGATTCTAGTGTCAAAAAGTAGATCCTAGCATCTGAAGGGAAAGACGAGAGATGATGTTTGAATTGAGTGGAATCGATCGATGGTAATACCTCTAAGGTCAATAGAGCGATATCTTCCCCATGTAAAAGCATCAGTGTCATGGTTTTCAACCTTTTTGATACCGGAGCCCAGCATTTATTCAGCATTTGAGCCACGGACCACAATTTCAGGGCATTTTAGCCCAACAGAGCTTATTAGCTTGTAAAAATGAAACCAACCGAGAGAGAGAGAGAGAGATGTACACACGTGCGATGTATTGTGCTTTGGATAAAAGGGCATCATACCATTTACAAAATAAAAATAAAATCAAATTTATGAATATATACTAAAAAATGCATTGTCAGGGATATCTTTCAAAATAACAAATACGGAGTACGCGTTCTAGATATTCTGATGATCACACAAAATATTTTGTACTTTTTCTCAGGGTTAACTGTCAGAGGTTAAAAACATTAAAAATTGCATTGCATGTAAATACCATAACCAATGGCAATGAAATACTAAACAATGATTATCAATGTTTATGTGATAATAAACATTATGATTGTAATTAAAGGAGAATTCCACACCAAAACACATTGGGCCTCAATCTACATGGTTCCTGTGACATGATACATAATGTCCTTGATTTTTTTTCACCATGAGGTCCCAACGTCAACGTCGTTCCAACAGTTAAAATGGCCGCAGGTTGTCTTTATTCTACTGCTGGTATTTCTGTAACTCCAAACTTATTTTTTTCCACACATCATATTCTAATACTATACTGATAAACATGCTTGAATTTTATGTCACTCTGGGGCAGTCTTTACATGTATTCCCAGTGGGGCTGTCATTTTCTCTCTAAAATACCATTCGAAATTCATTTCTTTAATATTTTTAATAATCGAATATTATATTCGAATATTTACGTTATTTTAGCTCATTATTTAATATAATATAGCCCAGATTATAGCCCATATACTCTCGATAATTAGGCATATTCTATGCATTGTCATTGACTGCATACTCAGTCCACTAGAGGCCCCCCTTCACATGCAAATGTGGGCCATTGTGTGCATACATGAAGCCCCGATGCCACATCAAAAGCGGTGACCTATAGAAACCAGCACCTTCGAATGATCATGCTATTACCATAAATGGCAGAACATAATGACCACAGTTTCCATGTAACTCGGTCATCACACAGCTGTAACTAATGTTGTTTATGACTGCGGTGGTTTTAGACTGAACGCGACTTTTATTAACTTATCTGTCTGTACTCTGCTAGCAATACAGGCTACTATAATGCACTGGACTTATTTTTTGCTCTATAAGGATTATTTTGGTCTGAGGGGACGCAACGGTAAGCAGCGTGCTTCTCTGAGTTCTCTCGCTCTCTAGTCTCTACACCTCTCTCGCTGCTACGCCCCCCCCTCCCCCCCTCTCTCTAAGTGAGTGGACGCACACATTTATTCGCATGCAGCGATGGTTGCAAACTTGCAGGCACCGGAAGATTTGTTACATTTAACGGGGGAAATAACGTATGAAACCAAATAAAAATATGATATAGAATGAATTAATTATTAAGGCTAAATTCGAATGGCAATTTAATCTTTCGAATACTATATATTTTTTTTAATATTCGAACGGAATTCATTAAATGAAATTCGATCTGACAGCACTAATTCCCAGAGGTAATCCATTCCACCTCCTCTCCTACCCTCCCTTTTGCCACTCTCCTCTCCAATCACTCCGGTTGAAACTGCACGGATGCCACCTTTTTAGTTTTTAAGTCATATATTGGTCCAATTATCTTGTAGTGTGTGGTTTTATGTGATGTGTGAGGGGAAAAAAAAGTTTGGAGCTACAGAAATACCCACAGTTGGAACTGTTGGAACGACGTTGGGGCGGGTACCTCATGGTGAAATGTAGAAAATGGGGACATCTGTGACAAAAATCAAGGACATTATGTATCATGTCACAGGAATCAAGGTAGATTGATGCCCAATGTGTTTTGGTGTGGAATTCTCTTTTAATTAAAGGTAGGGTAAGTGATTTGAAATTCATGGTGTAGTACCAGCCTGGTGCACTAGGGGCGCGCAAGAGTAGCTACACTATGTGAACCTGCTGCTCCATCCTGATTGGAGGAGAATTCACCCTCCACCTGGGGAACTTTTATTAGCTCCTCTGCTAACGTGGGGGAGGGGGAAACTCCATATATGGTCTGCACACCTTATAATAGAGCATTTTAACAGAAAAACAATGTTTTGGGGGTGATATCTGACAAAAGTGAAATCACTTTCCCTACCTTTAAGGCATTAATGTTGCCATAAAGCATCATTGGGCATTCTGGGATTAAGTGTAGAATTTGCAGGAAATAATGAAAGAAATATCTAAGAATAGCAAGACAAAACAACTAAGAAATACACATAGTAGCGCCGTGGCACAGTGGTATTGGTTTGCAGCCCACAACGCGACTGGCCTCAGCGCGGTCATCGTGATAATGCTTGGCACTTAAGACCAGACCATCTGAAGCACTTGACCGAAGGGGCCATCGGTCAGAGGAAGCAAAGAGATCACGTCTGAGCCTTTGTGCCGTTCCAATTATTCCTGCTTATCATTCCTGACATGCGACACCACCCAACGCTCTCTGCAGCTGCCATTTTTTTTTCTGGACAACATGTTGATGTAGCCACCACTGTGGAGACATTTTCACGATTGGCTGCCTCTAAGCCAATGACAAAGAGTCCATGGTCAAATACATCCTGTATAGATTTGTTTGTCCTAGGCAGAGGTGTAGTGGCAAAACTATTTTTTTTACGTCATTTACTCTTATGGATACAATTAAGCATTGGAAACCATCTTTCTCAATATGCTATACTTGTCTGTATTTTTAATAGTGCGTCTGTGTGGGTTGCACAAGTGCATGAAAATGCACAAGCATGTGTGCGTGCACGTGTTCTAAAAAGGCGCCTTCCCACTTCTAAAAGTCCCATTGCAACATCGGTGCTAGCGGGACCAGATTCCAAGTCACCAGTTGTGGGACAACGAGTGTGTTTGTGTGGGACAATGTGGGACACATGCAGGGTTGTGTCGGACCGTCGCACAGGTGAACACAATTTGATATCACATCCAGTGTTGCCAACTGCCAAAATCCAAAATGCACTAGTGGCACTTCCAAAATGAACTAGAATGCGCTAGATGCTCGCCTGGAAGGGAATATGACCATTAAATGACCATTAATCTTCTACATTCTCTAGTTGTGTAGACTTGGGCTAATTCACATGATGAATATTTTAACTCTTGAGAGCGTAAAAATGAAACCAAATGGACCCGTAAGGGTCCATTTGGTTTCATTTTTACGCTCTCAAAGAGTTACATCTGGTTAACCAAATATCCATCATTTAGCCTGGGGACCACTGGTTGAAAACCACTGTCATAGGAGGAGAAATTGTGAGCGTTTTATCTCTGGCGCCTGTCAATCAATTTCACCCCAACTCACCAGCCAAAAAGCACTAGATTTTCCGCCAGGAGTGTTTCACTTATTTTGGCGTTAGGGAGGTCTGAAAAAGCGCTAAATATAGCGACAAATGCGCCAAGTTGGCAACACTGATCACATCACTCCTACTCGGTCTAGTGTAAAAGAAGTCTGAACTACACTCGCCACCTCTCAATTCAATGCCATTCAAATAAATGCTTAGGGCGTTATTTAGAAGCAAAACTAAAATGCACTAGGGCTGCAAGCCTGCAAGCCTGCAACTAATGATTATTTTCATAATATAATTGGCCAATTATTTAAAAAATACATATGATTAAAGAACATCTAGACACGTGTCAGTCTAAAAGGAACAGTACATTTCTGAACTCAAATAGGTCATTTAAAAAATAAATATTCAAGCTTTATGTTTTGTACTTGATATAATAATCATTGTTGTGTTATGGTTTGCTTTGCAGTCACTACTGTACAGGTGCAACCATTATCAGAGAGATGGATCACTGCTCATTAGTTTAGTTAAAGGGGAACTCCACCCATTTTCAACATTTACCTTCGAGGTGTTGGGTGAACATGATAAAAAAAAGTTCCCCCCCATTCTGTGTACCCAAGAAATGGAGGTCTGAAGAAAACCACTAACATGGTGAAACATCTTGATGACATCATCAAGATGTATTTTCACCCTGTTAATGGATTTCTTTAGACGCTTCTTTTTCTGAGAGCGTACAAATGGAACCAAATGAACCCTGACGGGTTCATTTGGTTCCATTTGTACGCTCTCAGAAAAAATGTTGAAAATGGGTGGAATTCCTTAACACTGAAAAACAAGTGATTCGTCGCCAATCCGGTTAATCGATCGCTAAGCTAGTTGACAACAAATTAAATTAACAATACGATTGCGATTAATTGATTAAAAGTTAATTGCAAAGTCGAAACAGGGGCGACTTGTCTAACAGCAGAGCTGCATGGATGCGATCACGGTTTGAGCTGCTGTGGCAAAAGTGTGACCCAGGGATGACCCGGGTGTGAACCATGGGTGCCCCTGGGGGGTGGGGGTTAGATGAGCCGAAATGCCCCCCCATGACACCCTCCACCCGGTCTCTTATGCCCCGGGTGACGCAAAAAGGGCCTCGCAGGGAGGTCGGCCCTGTCAGTCAGCGTGGAGCAATATCTCCTGTGCTCTTGCCTCAGCACTTGAGCACAGGACCACAGCAATAGTATAGAACAGTGGTTTTCAACTTTTTTGATGCCAGGGCCCACTATTTAGTTTGATTTTTTTTAGCCAAGGACCACCTCCACAGACCGCCATCGGACCCAAAACTAAGGATTTTCATGTTTTGTGTCCACGATTTAGGAGATAAACTGGCAAAATATTGGTCAACATAACAATTATTCTACATTTTCTAATTGTGTAGATTATTGAAAATTGAGTAATTATTCAGATGGTTAAATATAATTTAACTCTTGAAAGTGCAAAATGAAACAAAAAAATCAAACCCATTTGTTCCATATAAAGAACGTTTTACCTACTCACCAAAACAAACAGGCTTGAGTTATTAGAAAGCCCCCTTTCACTCTGAACCTTCCACCACACAGACAAAATGGACCTTTTTTTTTGCCAGAACGCAGTTTGTTGTTTTTCACCGGCGAAAAACAACCATGATTTGCGATGATATTGGCAAGATAAAAAGCTTCAGAGAAGATTTTTCTTCTGGTGAAAAACACTACATCGCATTACGAACATACACAGTTTGGATTCTTGTTGCATTACACACATTTACAGGATGTGACACTGAGTGCTTTGCTGGCCTAGAGGGGTGGGGAGCGGCACAGCCACGCCGGTAGATCGGGTAGATCTGATTTGATCCCACAAACATGTTGTCAGCCCCAGCCCCTCCCCCTCCACTCCTGTGCTAAGTCACATCAGTTGGAGCGACACCCACCCCGAAAGGTTGACTACCACTCGAAAGGCCAGTTTGTCCGAAGCTGTCGGACAAACAGCTGTCGCTGTTCACTTGTAGCTGGAACCTTTTTGGGACCACCACTTCCAGTAAACCAGATCCACGACCAGCTTTTCTGTACCAGGAGAGGGGAGGCTGATCCCAGTCAACTCCCATCGTATAGAGCAGGAGTAGGCAACCTTTTTGAGATGCGAGATAAAGTGCTGTGCCTTTATTTTGTTTTATTTTACCACTGTTTTCCTAGTCAGAGTTAAATGAATGCAAGTTTGTATGAATGTGCAGGATGTAATTGACATACAGATGTTTGTGGACTTAATTTCACTGTACACATTTTTATATATGTTTAAATTTAGTTTGTATGCATTTTCTGTATACGTCCGGAGTATACAACAAATGTATATTTTGATAACAGAATCATCCAAATTGGCCCAAATTCATTTAAATTCAAACAAAAAGTAATACAAAAAATGTTACTTTTCATGTCAACTTCCATTATGACAACATGTAGTCCAGCATGATGTCCGCGACATCAGAGACACTGGACTCACTGCTAAAATCTGAAATATCTACAACCACATATTACACACATAACGACCCCCAGGAAAGTTTTAACGTCTAAAATATCTAGAAAAAAAATATATATATATATATATATTACACATAGACAGATTTACCACAACTTTTGGAGTGATTGATTATTCTGTTGTCTGCTTATCACTCCAAAAGTTGTTTTAGGTTTTCTTGTATTAACCCACCCCCTGCTGTCCACGTGGACTCGTATCTTCTCTGTCCGTCCCCCCCGCCAATCACGACGATCAGCCCAATCACGACGATAACCATTTCCCCCATTATACATTAGATTAAACCCTTGTGCATCCACCCTGTGGATATCAAACGTCTACATCAAAGGACAACACCACAGCAGACGATCACAGCACACCATGCACAGACAGAGTAGCCAATTGTATCTAAAAATCAACTGAATATAACTTGCTGTGCCCACCGCATGGCAGCAGCAGCAAAGAGAGAGAGAGAGAGAGAGAGAGAGAGAGAGAGCAGATGGCTGCGCACACACGCACACACACACACACACACACACACACACACACACACACACACACACACACACACACACACACACACACACACACCAGTAGTCCGGGGACCACCAGTGGTCCCTGAGAGCATGAGGTCCATTTGGTTTCATTTTTCTGATCTCAAGAGTTACAGACCCATAAGGGTCCGTTTGGTTACAAAGGATCCATCATTTAGCTGGATCTAACTAGCTCAAACAATCAGTGCCGCCATTACAAAAAAAAAAAACCCCAAAAAACAGCAACCAAGGCTTTTTTTAAACCTTACCTTGTCTCCAAATAACAGGTCAACCACCAAAGATCAGGGAAAAGATCGCTATTAGATCCAAAAGTCAATAAATCCAAGCTCCTTCAGTGTACAGATCCATAAGGCTCCCTCTACTACACTCTCTCGTCTCTCTGTTTGTTGTGTGGTTGCTATGGAAACCCGTAGCTGACACATGTGGCTCTCCTGCCACGTGGCAGGGAGAGCCACGTGGGTGAGGATGAGAACCCTGTAGACTCAACTACATGCAACACATGCTCTCTCTCTCTCTCTCTCTCTCTCTCTCTCTCTCTCTCTCTCTCTCTCTCTCTCCCTCTCTCTCTTCCTACAGTGTTGCCAGGTTGTCGGAGAGAAATAAGTAACCAGGTCTCAAAATAATACTACTTTACACATGAAATAGTTCAAATCCATCAGGCATTGAACATGGCAGTTCTTCAAGCTCGTTGTGATGTGTTGTGGAAGTAAATGAAAAAAAAGTTGTTTGAGGTTGGCATGATTTTATTTATAATATTATTTTGATGTATTTATATGGTTATGGGTATTGTATAGTACATTTTGGTATGGTGCCGTTCAAGTTTAGTACAGTACATCACAGTGTGTGATGTGGATGTGAGTGTGGTATATTTCCCTAACTGTGCTATATCATAAACTGATTTCTGCAAGAAAATGCAGCCACAGAACATCATCTGTGGGGACTACATGAACATGCCATATCTCTAATGAAAGGTTATGATGTCCTCTTGAATACAAAAGAAAAAGCGGGTTTCTAGCATGTACCATTTTGGAGTTATCAGTGATCAAAAACAGATTGATGTCACATAATTCAGTCACTATTGAGTAACAATGCTGCTTTCCAAGGCTGATATTTACATAACGGTAGATGCTATTTTATTATTTATTTTTTTAGATTCAAGCAGGCATCATGAGGTTTAATTTGATATATGGCATGGATGTGTAGCAGTAATATTACCTAATGTTAAATGCTAAATAAAACTTTGAATTGAGTTATTGAAAATGGCCTCTGGCCTGCTGCATCATCTGCCATTATAACGCACTGTATTCAATTGCTAATATCTACAAAACAGAACATGTTATCAACTCACTTATTTTTTTTCCATGAAAGCAAAGAGATGGAGGATTTTTTAAGGTATTCCGTGTCTCGAACGGCCCACCATAGATTTTTCCATAATTGTCTAAAAGTCAGGTATTTCTGGCAGTGACACTTACTGTCCCCCTTTCTTGCAGCAGCGGGTGGGTTAATAAGCTCATTAGCTCACTGCACACATCACCTCATGAAGTCCTTTAAGTAGTGATTGTATTACAAAACCCATAAAACACCTCACACATTGTTTTGATAAATGATATAACTTTAAATGCATTTATCTCTGAATGAGTCCTGGAAACAGTGAAATGTGAAAATATGGGCTGTTTTGTCAAATGTATGAAAAAAAAAATGAACACATGATCAACTAATTTTATTTTTTTTTCACTCTGAAATTCACAACATAAATTATTTTGTTACTATTGAGCCTATTGGGAGCGAACCTAGATTTTCTGCTAATCTGTGAAAGAGTTAAAAACAACATATAGTTGTCGCAGAAATTGACAAAGACGTCACAACTACTATCTGGTTTGTAGGATCTAGTGAATCCAGAAATGGGTTAGAGCTCTGTCTGGGGCAGACGTCACACGCCCATATTCTAATAGACCTGCGCAGTGACGTCACCGCCCCTGTTCCAGAAATGGATTCCCCATTCATTTTTCTCATAGACTTTTCGAAAATAATTTATATAAAGACGATTATGCCGCGGACAAAGCCAACTCGAGTCGTGACGAATCATGATGACACACACACACTTTTGGGCCAATCAAATCATTTCTAAGATGA
>CM076970.1:853572-861072 GCA_039105355.1 Benthosema pterotum
TAATTGAGAAGTCTACACTGTTTTGTTTTTCATTATAAATACTAGGGATGGGACGGTTCACTTATCCCACGGTTCGGTTTGTACCTCGGTATGGGAGCCACGGTTTCGGTTCGGTTTCGGTACGTTTCGCTTTTTAAAAATAAAATTAAAAAAATGTTCTTTTATTTCACTTAGCCTATAAGCACATTGAATGTGAATATAAAAAATAAATCAAGATTTTCAAAACATTAAACAACCTTGGTCCTTGTATTATAAACTTAAATGTTAAGTTATTAGACTAAACATAATCCCTATTCAGACATATTCCAGTAGGCCAGTCTTCTTCCTTTTCATTATTTACAGAAGAAAAAATGTATATTGCTATTTGTGCCTCATTATTAGGCTATTTTCAAGGGAAATATAAAATACCTATGTTAATAAACTGACTGCACGTTTCAGTTAAGTACGGTATCAGGCAGGTAGCATGCAGAAGCATTGTAGACAGACAAAGTTAAATTAGTTTAGTTTACAATATCAGCTTTATTAATAAGGATATTATTATCCATATAGAATTAAGGAAATGCGTCTGTCTGACAGACAGGTGACCTATACAATTTTGCGCCTGAGCCTTATACAGCCAAGTGCATGGGAACATTCATTTTCTCCATGTTATTATCCTGCACACACTACAGCAGCCTGCTATCGGGCTGCGCTAAACTTTGGTTCAATAAGTAGCATTGCATCTCCGTGTATGTAGGCCTATTTATAGTTTTAATTTAACGCATGGCACGGCATTCTGGCCATACCCAACGTTGATTCACGGTAGTAGATAAACTCAGGGGCGGATTGGCACATATTTTCCCACCGGGACAATTTTGCCTTTGCCAGGCCACCCTGGGGGGGTGGCGCAGGCCACCGGGAAAACTCCCTGTACTCCAGATGGCCAATCCGCCCTTGGATACACTTGTTGAAGCAGGACGATGACAACGGCACAATGTATGCACTCTACGCGGGGAAGGAAGCGATGCGGACACTTTACAATATGTCCAGAATCCAGACCGAGGGTATAGGCTTGGGAAATGACCGTGCGTTTAAACTGGAAGACAGTTGTTTGTTTTCCCGAGTCGCTTTTCACTCGCACGTGCGAGGAGGGCTGCAGCGCAGCGAGTTGAGCAGCAGCAGCAGCAGCAGCCCAGCTGACTGGTACTGCACACTGCTTGACCATCGAGCCGTCTTCCCCTTCATTGCGACGCGCAGTGGATATAATACTCATTAAAAGTTACCGAGGAAGCGTTCCGACCTGGGTCCGTACATTTTGTGGTCTCAATTCTCTGTAAATAGGCTAATCGATCCACAAGCTTGCGTCGCTTAAATAGCTGATCCACAAGGTCGCGCCGCATGTGTTTCCAAAGTATGTGTGCTGGAGACCACCTAACTCCCCCAAACGCCGTGGTGTGTGTGTGTGTGTGTGTGTGTGTGTGTGTGTGTGTGTGTGTGTGTGTGTGTGTGTGTGTGTGTGTGTGTGTGTGTGCGCGCGCGTGCGTGCGTGCGTGCGTGCGCAAGCATTCGCTGTTCATTGATTGCAGCCGTGTGGTGCTGTGACAGAGTGCACTACAGTGCGCCGTACGGCGGTGTGGGACCGAGAAATACATTCTCTTTCGTTCTGAATGAACGCGAACCGAAGTATTGCGGTTCATTAGCGCGTATTGAACCGTGGACCCCGTACCGAACGGTTCGGTTTTTTTCGGTGAACCGGCACACCCTTAATAAATACCAGCCTGGAATTGTGAACAAAACCAAAAGAATTCTTTAGTTTTAGGTCTCTGGGGCTAAAATGTCAACACATGGTGGTCCGTGGCTCAAATGCTGAATAAATGGTGGTCCCTAGAATGAAAAAGGTTGAAAACCCCTGCTCTACCACAATATTGATTAAAAAAAACAAAAAAAAAAAACACTACAGTTGGTCTTAACAGTCCATTCATTTAGAAACAAAAAGCCTTCTAAATCAATAACCCAATCTTCATTAACCCGTTTTTGAGAGGGAGTGTCTTTTGGTGTTATCAGCATTATGTGCTTTAGGTATTGAAAAATAAATAAATAAAAAAAAAAAAAATAGCGGATCCACAAGCTCAAGCTCAGTGTGCCATGGGCTTGTAGATGGGAACTGGTTGATGGGCGGGATCAGACGGAAAAAAAAAAATCTGCCTTAAATGTTGTGAATTAAAGTAAACATTTTTAAAGTGCAAATGTCACATTCCTATTATTTATGTGTGTATGCATTTATTCATTGTTAAATACGTAATGGGATATTTCAAATGTGTCATTTTATGGTCTACCCAGGCTTGATGTACATTTTAGCTGCCCTGCCCCTTTCCTATACAAATTAACCATAGTAGATTCATCAAAAACACCTGCTATTATGTGAGGGGGGCATGGGATTTTTATTAACAGTTTATTATTTATTAAAATATTGTTTTGGAAAATGTAGCAGCCTCCAGATTTGGGTGTTCCCAGCCTGTTTTGCGCCCAAACAATGAAACAATATTTTAAAAGTGCACGCGCGCCCGCTCGTGCGCCCGCACACACACACACACACACACACACACACACGCACACGCACACGCACACGCACACGCACACGCGCACACACACACACACACACACACACACACACACACACACACACACACACACACACACGCACGCACACACGCACACACGCTATGCCAAATCGATGAACAATGCCTGTCCTATGCAGTGGGGGAAAAAAATACATTGTGACATTAAAATATATTTTTTGTTATGTTATGCTGTGAGCGGACCATAGCCATTTGTGCCGTGTTGGCCCGCTGTTGTTATCTGAGTTTGAACCTCTGCATACAGGACATTAAGGTCCCATTAGTCAGCTTGATGACGTGAACACTGAATAATCATTGAACGACACACAGAGAGAGAGACAGGAGTCCCGAATCCGGGTCTTGTTGTGATGACGTGTGCAGGCACGCACCGAAACACACACACGCGATTGCTTTCCAGGCCGTAAATAGAGCGCCCACAGCCACGCTGGTGGATTAGGTCTGAGACGGTGAACGAGAGATGCCAGTAAAAGCCTGTCACAGTTTCATCACTGCAACGCCGCTCCAAAATAACCCCCAGAGCCTCTCTCTCTCTCTCTCCCTCCCCTCTCTCTCTCTCCCTCTCTCTCCCCCTCTCTCTCCCCCTCTCTCTCTCTCTCTCTCTCTCTCTCTCTCTCTCTCTCTCTCTCTCCCCCTCTCTCTCCCCCTCTCTCTCTCTCTCTCTCTCTCTCTCTCTCTCAGGGGCGGATTGGCCATATGGAGTATAGGGAGTTTTCCCGGTGGCCTGTGGTCTGGAGGACAAGGCCTGGACCTAGTGGCCTGGACAAGATCCAAAATGCACTAGTGGCACTTCCAAAATGCACTAGAATGTCGCTAGATGCTCGCCTGGAACATACAGATCAAAATGACCATTAATCTTCTACATTCTCTAGTTGTGTAGACTAAGTTGGGCTAATTCACATGATGAATATTTTAACTCTTGAGGGTGTAAAAATGAAACCAAATGGAAAATATGTGCCAATCCACCCCTTCTCTCTCTCTCTCTCTCTCTCTCTCTCTCTCTCTCTCTCTCTCTCTCTCTCTCTCTCTCTCTCTCTCTCTCTCTCTCTCTCTCTCTCTCTCTCTCTCTCTCTCTCTCTCTCTCTCTCTCTCTCTCTCTCTCTCTCTCTCTCTCTCTCTCTCTCTCTCTCTCTCTCTCTCTCTCTCTCTCTCTCTCTCTATACTGAACCCAACAACAGCCCTGAGACTGTTGACAAGCCAGCCTCCGTCGGGTTGGAAAGCTCACATGTCGTGCTTTAGTTTCAGAGACGAGTTCTATGCATCCGGAATAACAATAACAATTCTTCTACATTTTCTAATTATGTAATTCTTGAAAATTAAGTAATTCAGATGTTTAGATATAATATAATGTTGACCCAAAGATTTATCCCCAGTCACGAGCGGCATCAAAGAGGAGATAGGAGCTTTCCGTAGCACCGACGAACGGACTGATCTATAAAAAGGGTTGGCGGTCGTAAAAAAAAAAAAACGGGCCGGAGCGGATATGTCTTTAATGAAGACACAGCTGCTTCATTGTTGTGGGTTAACAGACACGGGGGATAGAGATTGTGTTCGGTTATGGGGTGGGGGTATGGGGGGGGGGGGGGTATGGGGGGGGGGGGGGGTATAATACGATGGGATAAGCTGGGGGACACCATGTCTGCACGCTCTCTCTGCTTCAGCGGCTAAATATGTGCCGGCGTCGTGGTGATGTGATCACTGCACAAGTGGCTCCGGTATTCATTTTGTTTATTACTATTGTTATGATTACGTTCTCTGAACGCGTTTTGGTGTTTTAGCGGTTGAAAAATAGCAGATCTACAAGCTCATATCGCGCCACCGAGTGGCGCGATATGAGCTTGTAGTTCTGCTATTTTTTGAAGAATTGTGAAATGCGGTGCAAATCTTTGAATATGTTATTTCGAAAGCAAACATTTTTTAACTCAAATCTTTGATTCTGTATATCCCTAGAATAACAAAGAGATTTTTATAGAAAAACTAGAATCTCACGCCAGGGACTAGAATTTAATGTCACAAACTAGAATTTAGTGTCATGGACTAGAATCTAGTGTCGGGAACTAGAATCTAGTATCAGAAACTGGAATCTAACTTCAGAAACTACAGTCTACTGAGAGGAACTAGAATCTACCGTGGGGGACTAGAATCTAGCATCAGAAACTAGAATCTGATCAGGACACAATGGGTTAATGCGGACTGTCCTTTGATGACTACTGGGATGAAAATTACACTGTGTACAAAAAAACAACCTAACAAACATGTGTTAGACCAGTTTTTGGGGTCGTGATGCCTGCGTCACACAATGGATTCAAGGATATGAAGACACAGCGCTCCTTGCTAGAGATAGTTTCTATGCCAAGGTTTTGCGGTTGTAAAACCCTTATTTTGAAATGCCAGATGCTCCGAAACTGGATGCTACGCAACGCTCTCGTCCAGTGGAAACTACTGGTCTGCCACCAAAGCGTATACATTATACGAGATAATGCCATTCGAGTTTTCAACCTTTTTCATCCCAGGGCCCACCATTTATTCAGCATTTGAGCCACGGACCACCATTTGAGGACATTTTAGCCCCACAAATCCCAAAACTAAAGATTCCTATGGCTTTTGTCCACAATTCCGGGAGGGATTTTGGAAGCAAAGCAGGCAAATTAACATACAGATCAAATTCTCTAGTCGTGTAAGATGATGAATATCTTAACTCTTGAGAGTGTGAAAATGAAACCAAATGGACCCGCAAGGGTCCATTTGGTTTCATTTTTACGTTCTCAAGAATTACATCTGGTTAAGCAACTTAGCTGGGGACCACCTGGAACCCTCTCAGGGACCACTGGTTGAAAACCTCTGGTTTAAAAACAGAATCTAACTCCACCTCCATCTCCACTCTATTGGCTCATTAGGGTCTTTAAGCCGCCATATTTTCAGAACGGCACCCCTTATAGGAAGTAGGGCTGCGGACGCAATCACCGTAGCTGTCAAGATCATTAGGGGTGCCGTGATTTTTGTATTTTTTCCAATTTTGAACATGTTTAAGAGGTGACAGTATGGTGTGTTTTTATGTGCAATGATGTCTTCCCTTTGTATTTAGGGTTTCTTCCTGGGGGCTGAACCTTTCCATCCAAATGTGCCAATAAAAAAAACTTCAATATAGTGACATCATGTGCTCAGCCCCTCCCCTAACTCCTCCCCCTTTACCATGCAACTAAAGCTGTGGGTGTGGCTTCAGTTCAGGTGGATCTCCACCCATCACCACCCACCAGGCAAACCAGGCATACTTAATGAACTGGTAGGGTGGAATCATAAACATGACAGTTTAACAAACACTGTACACTTTTTGGGAAAAAAAATCTTACTTTTCATATAATATTAATACCTGATGATCATGTTTTAGGGTAGAAAAAAGGGCTGCTACGGCAAGCAGGTTTATCTATCGAGCACGGATCGAGTTCCTGCTGCCATCGTACATCTTAAAGTCCCTATTATGAAACGGCGTGATACTGCTGCACTGTGAGTGGCTAAAATCATCATTTTAAGTAGCCCAAGTCTACACAACTAGAAGATTAATGGTCATTTTGATCTGTATGTTTGACTGTTTTGTTTCCCCAAATCCAGCCTGGAATTGTGGACAAAAGCAAAGTCAATCTTTGGTTTGGGGTCTGTGAGGCTAACAGTGGTGGTCCGTGGTCAAATGCTGAATAAATGGTGGTCATAAAGGTTGAAAACCCCTGCTTTAAAGTGATATACCTGTACGTCTGTGTCGCTGAGGCTTGCTGACTAAGGGCAGTAGGTGTTTATCGTGTGTATATTTACGTACGTAGGCGCGAGGGAGCGCTTTGCATGGCGTGTGCCAGGCGAGCATAGCTGCGGGGAAGAGAGAGAGTATGACCCTGGCTCTCTCTCTCTCTCAGGGCCGGATCTAGAAGGGGGCAGGGGTGGGCAGGGCCCACCCAAACGTGCATCCAACGAAAGGTAATATCAGTGGTTTTCAACCAGTGGTCCCTGAGAGGGTTCCAGGTGGTCCCCCAGCTAAATGTCGGAAAGTTGGTTAACCAGATGTAACTCTTTGAAAGCGTAAAACTGAATTGCGGGTCCATTTGGTGTCATTTTTTTACGCTCTCAAAGAGTTTAAATATTCATCATGTGAATTAGCGCCCCAAGTCTACACAACTAGAGAATGTAGAAGATTAATGGTCATTTTGATGTGTATGTTGGACTGTTTTTTTCCCTGAATCCAGCCTGGTATTGTGGACAAAGCAAAAATAAATCTTTAGTTTTGGGGTCCGTGGGGCTAAAATGTCCTCAAACGGTGGTCCTCTGTGGCTCAAATGCCGAATAAATATTGGCGGCCTTGGTGTCAAAAAGGTTGAAAACCACTGCTTCATATGAACAAACTTTGGAGATGCCCATACATACACCCTGCCATTCTTCCAGCCCACCCTAGTAGGGCTGGCTAAATCCGACCCTGCTCTCTCTCTGGGCTCTTAACCTTGCCTAGATCCACCCCCCCCCCCACCCCACCCCTCCCTCGCCGGGGCAGAGGTGCAAATACCCAAACGTGCCATCCGTCGTCAACCCTCTTCCCGTGAAGCCGCTATCGGTGACGATCGCTAATTGCATGGTGACACGGCGAACCTCAGCCCAGTTGATTCCCGCCCAGCCGCAGCACGCGCACGCACGGCGCACGCACGTGTCCGTATTCTGATCCGGTCTAATCCTATTCATTTTCACTCGGTTGTTGTACTCTGCGTTTGGTGAAGTAGTTCTGTTCATTTTTGGGGGGCGACTGGGGCCACGCAGCGAAAGTAAATGAAAAAAAAAAAAAAAAAAGTTCATTTGTAATATTGTTGGCCCATTTCTAAAATATTAGCACAACATTTGTTCATTTTTA
>CM076970.1:866072-903572 GCA_039105355.1 Benthosema pterotum
TGAGACGACATCGCGCAAATGTCTTCTAAGTGACGTTTAGTTTTCCTGAAATAAACTTGTGTATCTATGTCAGTGGTGTTCAACATTTTGTTCATACCACTATTTTGATGACTTTTAGCCCCGCAGAACCCCAAAAACTAATGATTTATTTTTGGTTTTGTTCACAATTCCAGGCTGGATTTCACATGCTAATAGAAACTGCAGGCTTTCTATTACTGAGAAGTTGCACTGTAACAATGGAAGCCATCGTTCTCATGTTGTAAAAAATAGATTTTTTTCCCCAAAAAACACATTGATTGAAAATAATAATAATAATAATAATCTAAAAAATGCCGACTGACCACAGCCTTCCTGTGAGACACAGACTGAGTAGATTAGAAGAAACAGTGATATTTTTATAATGCACATTAGTGAGGACCTATTATATGATAGACAGTATGTTGAAAAGTGTTGAAGTGGTCCTTTAAGTAAAACCACTTACTATAGCGTTAAGAAAGTGCATCTGCTAAATGCCTATTTTATCCAAAGATCTAAAGGCTCTAAAACAGTGGCTTTCAACCAGTGGTCCTTGAGAAGATTCCAGGTGGTCCCCAGCTAAGTTAGTTAACCAGATGAAAAGCTGGTTAACCAGATGAAAAGTTGGTTAACCAGATATTAACATAAAAACCAAAATCAAGAGTTAAAATATTCATCATCTGAATTAGCCTAAAATCTACACAACTAGAAGATTATTGCCCGTTTTTGTTTCCCAAATCCAGCCTAGAATTGTGGACAAAAACAAAATAAATCTTTATATTATATTTTTCTTATATTATATTTTATGCCTTATTTCAGGTCCTCACTGTACTGCTTCTTTGATGTATTTTAATGATCTCTTTAATTCATTCCCACTATTTTTTGTCTTCTTCTCTATTGCAATGTAAAGCACTTTGAGCTGCATTTTATGTCATGAAAGGTGCTATACAAATACGCCTTCCCTACGCCCTTGGTTTTCCACAGATGGTCGGGGACCACCAGTGGTCCCTGAGAGGGTTCAAGGTGGTCCTCAGCTAAGTTGGTTAACCAGATGTAACTCTTGAGAACGTAAAAATGAAACCAAATGGACCCTTGCGGGTCCATTTGGTTTCATTTTTACGCTCTCAAGAGTTAGAATATTCATCATCTGAATTAGCCATTTTGGAATGTATGTTTTGCTTGTTTTGTTTCCCCAAATCCAGCCTGGAATTGTGGACAAAAGCAAAATAAATCTTTAGATTCGGGGTCGTCTGCGGGGCTAAAATATCCTCAAATGGTGGTCCGTGGCTCGGATCCTGAATAAATGGTGGTCCCTGGGATGAAAAAGGTTGAAAACCCCTGCCCTACGCCCTTGGTTTTCCTATCTCTCTACCTCTCCTACCTCTTGCTAAATAAAGCAGAACGCTCCCTATAAAAAAACCCCTGTGAAACCTGCAACCCGACTTCCTCTTGTTGTGTGTCAATAAAACATAAACTCTGTCCAGACCTCGAGGCCGTCAAGATAACCTTGTCCAAACAAATAAATAAATAAAAGGATGGCTAATAAGACAAATATGTCTTAAAACGTAACACTCTAGAACAGGTGGTTTTCAACAGGTGGTCTGGGGACCACCAGTGGTCCTTGAGAGGGTTCCAGGTGGTCCCCAGGCTAAATGATGGAAAGTTGATTAACCAGATGTAACTCTTGAGAATGTAAAAATGCACCCAAATGGACCCTTGCGGGTCCATTTGGTTTCATTTTCACACTCTCAAGAGTTAAAATATTCATCATCTGAATTAGCACCACTTAATTCAGAATTTTACACTGTTTTGTAGGCAAAATCCAGCCTGGAATTGTGGACAAAACCCGAATGATTCTTTAGTTTTAGGTCTTTGGGGTGAAAATGTAATCAAATGGTGGTCTGCTCTGCTGGCTCAAATGCTGAATAAACGGTGGTCCCTGGAGTCAAAAAGGTTGAAAACCCCTGCTCTAGAACTAAAATAAACAGATTATCACACCTTTATTATTATAAGTAAGGGAAAACACCCGACGAACCTGTAACTTGTTTCCTAATCAGGTCAGAGTCAGTTAACCAGATGTACGGTAACTCTTTGAGAGCATAAACATGAAACCAAATGGATCGGCAACATAAACATGAAACTCTCTCGAGAGTTATAATATCCATCACCTGAATGGCAACTGCATGTAAACAACCAAATACGTAGCTAACCAAATGGACCCGCTAACGGCATGTAAACAACCAAATACGTAGCTAACCAAATGGACCCGCTAACGGCATGTAAACAACCAAATACGTAGCTAACCAAATGGACCCGCTAACGGCATGTAAACAACCAAATACGTAGCTAACCAAATGGACCCTCTAACGGCATGTAAACAACCAAATACGTAGCTAACCAAATGGACCCGCTAACGGCATGTAAACAACCAAATACGTAGCTAACCAAATGGACCCGCTAACGGCATGTAAACAACCAAATACGTAGCTAACCAAATGGACCCGCTAACGGCATGTTAACAACCAAATACGAAGCTAACCAAATGGACCCGCCAACGGCATGTAAACAACCAAATACGTAGCTAACCAAATGGACCCGCTAACGGCATGTAAACAACCAAATACGTAGCTAACCAAATGGACCCGCTAACGGCGTGCTGGAACTAAATGCGGAAGCGCAGCGCGGATTGATATGAACACAGCTGTTTGCACTCTGGGGACCTTGATTATGCAGCGGTCAGATATGGAGTGGAGCGGTGAATTATAGTGTTAATATGTCACCGCTCACGTGACCAGAGCGCTGGCTTCTGTTACAAGCTTGTGGGTCTGCCATTTTGAAAAATGAACGCTATGCGTTTGAAAACACATGAAATGGGACATTTCTGCATAACGCCAAGTTCACTCTCATTTGTGTCTCAAATGTGTCTTACGATATTGTTGCTACGGTAAAGTATCTTAAAGGGGTATTTCACTTCAAACAAAATGGTCATTTTATTGTCTACTCAGACTGATATCGACCTCATAATACGTGAGAGCACTGAGGAATTTCATTTAGTGATTTCATTTATTTTTAAAATTTATTTTGGAAAATGTACCAACCATCATCACCATCATGGTGCTATGCCCGCCCTGGTTGCAGCCAAATGTTTAAAATAATATTTTATATATATTTTAAAACAATATTTTAAAAATGTATCAAATGTATCATCCAACTGAATGATAACTAACTTATAACTAACTAATAAAAAGTGTTCACATGAGACTGAGTAGACAAAAAGTTTTTTTTTTTTTTTTTTTTTTTTTTTTTTTTTTTAATAGACCTGCGCAGTGACCGCCCCGGTTCTAGAAGTGTTTTCTCCATTCATTTTTCTCATAGACTTTTCGAAAATAATGTATGAAGACGATTACAACGCAGACAAAGCCAACTCAGGTCGTGACAAATCATGACACACACAATATTTTGGGACGATCAAATGATTTTTAAGATGAAAAACGAAAACAAAAAGTGTTGTATCCTGCCGTTTTCTACTTCTTGCTAATTAGATATTATATGATGATATTGTGTGTGTCACCATGATTTGTCACAACCACAGTTGGCTTTGTCTACAGCGAAATCGTCTTTGTATAAATCATTTTTGAAAAGTCTATGAGAAAAAAAAAATGAATGGGGAAAAAACACTTCCGGAACTGGGGCGGTGGCTTCACTGCTTAGGTCTACAGAAATTCCCCTTTAATCCAGTAAAGAATGTTCCCCCGCGGTCAATCCTTCCGTCGCACGTGAGGAGAGGGTTCCATGGCAAACAGGGTTCAAGGCCTGCCGCTGATTGTGTCTCCTGTCCGTCTGTCTCTCTGCCATGTATCATGTGTCCCTGTATAGCTTTTGTTGTCATGCCCATTCAGTCTGTCTGTCTGTCTGTCTGTCTGTCTGTCTGTAACCCCCCCCCCCCCCCCCCCCCTCGTTCCAGTGGGGAAGGAGACAAGTCATCACTTTAAAGTAAGGCTGTAGTGTATACCCTATGCCCTAATTCTCTAACAAGCTTTGCAAACGTTCGTTTCTAATAGGGCTTCACGATTTGGACTCAAATAAAATCTCATTTTTTTGTCCTCAGCCACCTGCACATTGGACTCCACAATTCCTCCCTTTTCCTTAATCAGAGAAAGCTCAGGAAGGATCTTCCTTTCTTTGGCCTCTTGCATCCCCTAGAGGCGTCAAAAAGACACTATTTTTTGGGAGATGATTTAAAGGTAGGGTAAGTGATTTGAAATTCATGGTGTAGTACCAGCCTATTGCACTAGGGGCGTCCAACAGTAGCTACACTATGTGAACCTGCTGCTCGATCCTGATTGGAGGAGAATTCGCCACCACCTGGGGAACTTTTATTAGCTCCTCTGCTAACGTGGGGGAGGGGGAAACTCCATATATGGTTTCCACACCTTATAATAGAGCATTTTAA
This sequence comes from Benthosema pterotum, assembly GCA_039105355.1. Taxonomy (NCBI): domain Eukaryota; kingdom Metazoa; phylum Chordata; class Actinopteri; order Myctophiformes; family Myctophidae; genus Benthosema; species Benthosema pterotum. Next base: position 870,541 of record CM076970.1, read on the forward strand.
CAGAAAAAAAAAATGTGGGTGATATATGACAAAAGTGAAATCACTTCCCCTACCTTTAATTAAAGGAAGACTTCATGAAAAACATCAAAAAACGATATTATAATCATGACCATAACATTGCATATAGGAGCTTTAACGCATGGGTGGACAGACTTGCCAGCCCAGAACGGATGTTTTCTGATGTTTGATGCCAACAGAACGCAATGAAACCGCCAGTCGGAATTACTCTGTCCGATGGCGATGAATCGGCAACTTCAACTTCAACAACTGAACACATTGTATGGTAGAAATAAGCCACATAGCTGTCACTGCAGTGAAATTGGCAGGGTTGAGAAACGAATTGTGAACTAACATTCCAAGCGACACGTGTGCAGTGTATAGCTCTGCATAAGTCCCGTCCCTCGCACTATGCCATCCCATTTCCTGAAGGCATTCATGCCCTGATTGGCTCAGAAACCCTCTGTGCAAGATAATCGGGTGGAATCCATATTTAAACCCCACCATTTCCGGTTCACCGCACCTTTAAGGCGTTTTTTTTTTTTTTTTAAGGTGGCGATTCACAGCTGACGCCAGGCACGAATCAACCACAATGTCATGCAAAAGCATCGAATGTAGCAGATCTGCAAACTGGAAACGTGGCAGCTTGTAGATCTGCAAAACGTTCCAGCTTGTAGATCTGCAAAATGATATTTTTACTTGGTCAAGCAGCTATGTGTGTGGCTTTGTCCCTGGGTCCGAGCACGGACTTAGCATACTCTCACCAATGAAAATGTGAAAATAAATGTTTTCTTTTTTATTTTTTTATGTGTGAAGTTTTCCACCCGACCGATACAATGTATCATTTATCGGTGCTTTGTATCATAAAAAATAAAATAAAAGAACTTTATTAACTCCAGCAGAACTTCAAGGCTGTTCAGTGGAGAGATGTGCTTGCGTTAGAAATGCACAGACATTTCTTTCAGTTTGGCAGCATGATGAAATCAGCAGCAATGCTCTACGTCAGGGGTTTTCAACAGGTGGTGCGGGGACCCCCAATGGTCCTTGAGAGGGTTCCAGGTGGTCCCCAGGCTAAATGATGGAAAGTTGGTTAACCAGATGTAACTCTTGAGAATGTAAAAATGAAACCAAATGGACCCTTGCGGGTCCATTTGGTTTCATTTTCACACTCTCAAGAGTTAAAATATTCACCTGAATTTAGCACCATTTAATTAAGAAGTCTACACTGTTTTCGTTTGCAAAATCCAGCCTGGAATTGTGAACCAAACCAAAAGAATTCTTTAGTTTTAGGTCTTTGGGGCTAAAATGTCATCAAATGGCGGTCCGTGGCTCAAATGCTGAATAAACGGTGGTCCCTGGCATCAAAAAGGTTGAAAACCCCTGTTGTACGTCACCGATGGAGCGATTATTACCAGAGCATTACCCGAGTCGCACAGAACAGAAGGACTCCCTCTTTGAACAGACTTCTGAAAACTGCACTGGAGATATTGAGAAATTACGAGTAATCGATTCTTCGGATTTTAGCACTTATTTCAGCAATCACCTTAACATGAATATAGCTAGGGTTGTTCTGACTGCATAACATTTGATTTAAAGAATATCAACACGTGTGTCAGTGAGTCAGAGTTTGTTACCATCAGAAGATGCCTGGAAGTAGGAAGAGTTATATCCCACAACAATGTGTTTGCACAGAGCGTATTTCCATGATTCCCAGGGCTCACGTGCCACACAGGTACACGCACACGTGCCCACACATGCACATAGACACACACACACACACCCACACACACACACAAGCCAAACCTTTGACAGTATAAGCTTCCTATCCCACGCTAACTATAGAGCCACTGCAACACTATCTCTGAGAGGAGAGGAGGCTAATCTCTTCACCCAGCTCAGTGGCTGATATGATAAAAGGGGTCAGCACCGCAGTCCAACCCCCCGCCCCCACCCCCCCCCCCCCCCCCGGATGGCTGGCCCAGAAGAGAATAGGCCGTTCATTTCCTTACAATTGACTTGATTTTTCCCAAAACATGGGGTCGTGATGAATCATGATGACAACACAAACACAGAGTTGTGCGCTGTGTCATCTTTATAAAAATCATATTAGGTCTACGAGGAAAATGAATGGGGGAAATTCACTTCTGAGCTAAGGGGGGGGGGGGTACTTTGGTGCTCAACACTCAACTAGGATAACGAGTAACTAGAGTATCACCCCGCCCACAACTGAGCACCGTACTGATGCGTCGATGTGAATTGGCCTCCACATGAACTGAGATTGCGATCCTCACGCGTGGTTTGTAATTGCTGAACAATTGGACATGCATCAAATTGTCGCCCCACTTCAAACTCTCTCTCTCTGAAGTCTCTCTCTCTCTAAAGTCTCTCTCTCTCTCTAAAGTCTCTCTCTCTCTCTAAAGTCTCTCTCTCTCTAAAGTCTCTCTCTCTCTAAAGTCTCTCTCTCTCTCTAAAGTCTCTCTCTCTCTCTCTCGTAGCAGAAGCATAAAAGTACAACGATTTGGACAGCCAATTAACGCCGTGCCGCTGCACCATCCTTGAAGAGAATACAAATGAGGTCTGAATCTAGATCTCAATCTCTCTCTTTTTTGTGATTAAATCGCACAGCACTAAGTGGAACTGTTGAGAGTGTAATTCATTCTCTAACACTTTATAATGACATTAAACTTTTTTTTTTTTTTTTCCAAGTCAAGGGCCGACACGTTGGCGTCACATCTGAAGATGTTTAATGCCCAGGGATTCCAACCTGGAAATAGTTTGTGGCCAAGGGACCGAAGAGAAGACACCGTTTTAAAAATTACCATACATTGTTTTACCTTTTACAAAAATGTTAGACAGAATAAAAGTTTCATATGCAACATATCTTAATTATCAGTAGGCCTAATGGCAATAAATAAATAAATCATTGGTTTTGGAACATACAAGGTTTCTCTCTCTCTCTTGAAACCTTGGGGGAGATTGACCTCAACAACAGGAGATATAAATAACTACAGTAACTAGTGTATGTATATAGTGTATATACGTACATATGTCAGTGGGGGTTGGGGTTGTATCATTTACACGCACAAGCTCACGTGAAGACCTGAGGATAGTGGAGATTCCAAAACAAATGAGGAACATTATACTAGAAGAGAGAACGTTCCGAGGTCATCTCTCTCATGGCGGGTTGTTTTCCGACATCAGAGCCTGTCAGCACTACCGCCAGCCTCAAACACGCCATGCACAGTAGTGCGGTTGTTTGTTGGAAGTAGTCTTGGGCAATATACCGGTATTACCGTTTATCGGGGTATTGGAAATCAATACAGAGTAATATCGTTGGCTCTATAAAAATGAAACCGAAATGGACCCTTGCGGGTCCATTCGGTTTCATTTTTACACTCTCGTCACTGAGTTAAAATATTCATCATCTGAATGAGCCATTTCGGAATGTATGTTTTGCTTGGTTTTGTTTCCCCAAATCCAGCCTGGAATTGTGAACAAAAGCAAAATAAATCTTTAGATTTGGGGGGCTAAAATATCCGCAAATGGTGGTCCGTGGCTCAAATCCTGAATAAATGGTGGTCCCTGGGATGAAAAAGGTTGAAAACCCCTGCATTAGTAGATTATTTACATTCATCTTGCAGGCCGTGCCATGAAGCACAGAGAAGGCTTTTCACCACAACGCGGAGCAGCGACCGGCGCTGACTTTTTGTCCGTTATAGAGTTATAGAGTCCTCCAGAGAGCCAATCAGAGCGCTGGATGTGACCTTCAGCAGTGCTGGAAAGCAACTAAATACATAGACTCAAGTACTAGAACTTAAAAAAGGAAAATTCCACCCGTTTTCAGCATTTTTCTATAGAGATGTTGTGTGGACGACGTGATGAAAAATAGTTCCCTCATTCCGTGTTTTCCGAGAAATGGAGGTCTGAAAGAAAACTCATTAACGAGGTGAAACGCAACATGGTGACGTCATCAAGTTGTGTTTCACCAAATCGCCATGTTAGTGATTTTTTTGTTCTTTCGGGACCTTTTTTTTTTTCTGAGAGCGTACAAATGGAACCATTTGGGGAAAAAAATGAAAATGGGTGGAATTCCCCTTTAAGGACAATTTTTTTGTCACTTTGTTTTCCGTTTTGTTTCAGGATTTCCAAAACTTTTAAGTTTGTACATCTACTCTGTTCCATTTCAGTGTCATACACTACTCTTTCTTTAACTCCACTACAATTACTTGCAACCTTTATTCACTCGTTACTTTTATTCCAGGTTACAAGACCAAGTCCTGGGGGGGGTTGAGACCAAAACGAGACCGAGAGAATCACCATACCGTACTTTCCGGCTTATAAGCCGCGACTTTTTCCCGTGCTTTGGACCCAGCGGCTTATTCAGCGGTGCGGCCAATGTACTGTATGGATGTTTACGGCTAACAAACACTATAGTATAGGGCGTTTTAAGTCTAAATGCACGGTATGCACCCCAACTTTAAGCCGGTCCGAGCAGGAAATGTAGAGGGACAGGGCACAGGCAGTTCGCTAAGACAGACACTACTAAATGCATCATGGAAAGCAAACGAAGAAGTACATATAAACGCAGCTAAAGGCTGTCGAGCTGGCTGAAAAATAAGGAAATCTATCTGCTGCACGTAGCCTTGGGATCAATGAATCAATGGTTAGACGGCAGAACAACGCGAGGAACGCCAACGCGGCGGAGACGCCATGAGCTCCGCGGACCGCGGCGCGGAGCACCAGCGCGAGCAACATGCTGAAAGCAACTTTTTCTCAAGTCTGCCAGTGGATCCTGACTGCGTGGAAAAGTGTCAAAACATCCACGAACGGGTTTAGAAAGGCTGGCGGCAGCAGCAGCGCGAGCAGGAGGAGGGGTCCGTGGAGGCGGCAATAAAGACGCCTCGTCGAGCATCTTAAACATTGAGAGGAATCCTGGTGGTCCCCAGCTAAATGGTGGACAGTTGGTTAACCAGATGTACACTAGGCTACCTTTTTTCATGAACCAAATGGACCCGCAAGCGCTCATTGGTTTCATGAAGTGATCGGAGTTGCGTATCTCCGGCTACACTCTATGGCCAGGCCTGGATGTAATATTTCTCAATCGGGGGGGCAGCCGAAAATGGCAGTTGGTTTAGTGGTGCCACAATTGTAGTTAGTCAATGTTTAACTACCGCTATAAGCATTTGATTTGAAATATCTTTGAAGTTTTCATTGTTTGCATTCCGTCATGTTTGGTGGGGCAGTCAGGGCGTCTAGAGGGCACCCCCCCCCCATGTCTATGCCTAGATCCGTCCCTGGTCTATGGCTCTAGCGTTAATTACATACAGCACGTGCAGTTCTGTAGTCGTTTAAATAATAAAAAGGATGCTTCTCAAACAGCATTTCGTTGCCGACAATCTCATCTGTGCAAGAACCCTTACATATGGTAATTAAGCATTAAAACACCCGCGGCTAATAGGCCAGTGCGTCTTGTATATGTACACAATTGACGGTTACGGTACTTGGGGGGTCGAGATCGAGACGAGACTAGCACCTATGGGGTCGAGACCAAGACCAAGACCTAGAAACGTCAAGACCGATGCCAAGACCCAGAGAGGTCGAGGCGAAGACAGAGACCAAGACCACTGTGAGGCAAGATCAAGTCAAGACCAAAACATTATGTTTTTTTGTGCTCCATCAATGCCTAAATTGTCTCTGTAGTTGTGGACTGCTAGCGATATGGACGTCATCCACCCAGTGCTGCGCACCGCTCTGCTGTTTGGCTCCTTATAGACCTGCGCAGTGACGTCACCAGCCCTGTTCCACTAGTGGATTCCTCATTCATTTTCCTCATAGACTTTTCAGTGACGTCACCAGCCCTGTTCCACTAGTGGATTCCTCATTCATTTTCCTCATAGACTTTTCAGTGACGTCACCAGCCCTGTTCCACTAGTGGATTCCTCATTCATTTTCCTCATAGACTTTTCAGTGACGTCACCAGCCCTGTTCCACTAGTGGATTCCTCATTCATTTTCCTCATAGACTTTTCGAAAATGGTTAATAAAAACACGATTGCACCGCGGCCAAAGCCAACTCGGGTCGTGACAAATCATGACAACAAACACAATATCGTCATATAATATATAATTAGGAAGAAGTAGAAAACGGCATGATACAAGACTTTTTGTTTCGTTTTTCATCTTAGAAATAATTTGATTGTGCCAAAAGTTTGTGTGTGTCATCATGATTTGTCACGACTCGAGTTGGCTTTGTCCGCGGCGTAATCGTCTTTATATAAATTATTTTCGAAAAGTCTATGAGAAAAATGAATGGGGAATCCATTTCTGGAACAGGGGCGGTGACGTCACTGCGCAGGTCTATAATGGATATAGAACATTTCCCTTGCATTGTCGTGTCTCGATTGGTCTCGAGTGGCAAAAGAGACCCGAGACGTTTGCTCCGAGATCGCAACAAGACCAAGACAAATTGAGGATGAGAGCAAGAACAGACTATGAGACAATGGAGTTTGAGACTGAGACAAGACAATTTGAGGGCCAGGCAAAAACGAGACAGAGACGACGAAAATTTGTCTTGAGACTGGGCTCGAGACGAGACAATGTCTCAAGAACTACAACACTATTCTTTAGTATTAGACATTATGGCCACTTCATATCAGCCATTTGAAAGTGGCGGACACGTCGCAAGCTTGAAGGCAGACTAGAGTTGCTGCAGCGGCGGATAACAGTGTGACACAACTTACGCCGACGTTGAATCCATACAAAACAGGACATGGATGCAGGGACGAAGAACCAGTGCATTTTATACTGTTAGAGAAGCCCAGAATATGTTAATAGATATTTTATCATATTCTTGACAGCCTGCAGCAAGACAATTTTCCTAACCTAGTTCGGACAGATTTTAAAGGCAGGGTATCACGCTGTCATGTATTTTTTTTCCCCTCACTTTAATTGTGACAAAGCTGTGGAAATATTAGCCAATGCAATTATACACCTCTATAAAGCCTTTTCAGCGCTTTCAGTGCTCGGTGGAATGGGGGCATACCACAGGACGAATACTTTAAAACTACGTTTTTCTACACTATTGCAGTGTTTATCAGGGCTTGACATTAACACTTGCCCGCTTGCCCGGGGCAAGTAAAAAAAATGGTGGGGCAAGTGAAGACTGCTATCTGGTTGCCCGATCGGGCAAGTGTGCAACTTTTAGTGCACTATAACACAACACAAGATAAATTTGTCTTGAAGGCAGTCATTGCACTCTGCCTCTGTGTCTTTCCCTGCTTTCTAGCTGTCCACAATTCCAGGCTGGATTTGGGAAACAAAACAGGCAAATTAACATACACATCAAAATGACCATTAATCTTCTACATTCTCTAGTTGTGTAGACCTGGGCTAATTAAGATGATGAATTTTAACTCTTGAGAGTGTAAAAATGAAACCAAATGGACCCGCAAGGGTCCATTTGGACGTTCATTTTTACGTTCTCAAGGACGACATTTTTACGTTCTCAAGGACTTTCATTTTTACGTTCTCAAGAGTTACATCTGCAAAAATTTACAATATATTTTTGGGGGGCAAGTGCCCATGAGCTGAGGGCAAGTAGAACCTGACTTGCACTTGCCCGATGGGCAAGTGCCTCCGAGACCTTAGTGTCAACCCCTGTTTATACATTTTACTGTGTAGGAAAAAAAAAATGAAAAGAAGAAGTGACCTTCAGCGCAGTGGAGAGGCCACGCAGTGAGTGGTACAACATAGTCACAGACTCACAGTCCACTCCTGAATACTAAACCACTCTCTGCGACAAATTGATCCTCCTTTCCTCTGTCTCTCTTGCTCTCTCTCCTTCTCCTCATGGGCGGATCTATGTAGGCATGGGGGAGATGCAATGCCCCCCTCAATGCCCTGACCGCCTCGCCAAACATGATGTCATGCAAACGACCCAAACGTTAAAGTGCTTAGGATTAACATTAAACATTATATATACATTAAAGCGCTTGTGATTGAAATGATTTGAAAAACTACTACTGCTACTAACTAACTTGGGTTACCACTAAACCAACAGCATTTCATCATTGAAAACAGAAAACTCTCTGAGTCAGATCTTTAGCTTTATGCATGCTGCGTGTCTGTTGCAACTTCAACAACAACGGATGTTATTATCGAGGCTTTACTTGTCCAATATAAGTCATGTAATCGAATGGTATGGGGGCGATGAAGCCTCCCGGCTCCCCCATAACATTTCCACCTGCCACCCCCCCCCCCCCCCCCCCAATTGGGAAATAATACATCCGCCCCTGCTTCTCCTACAAGTTCCTGACTCTCTATCTCTCGACAAGCACACCCCAAATTTCTGGAGTAGGAAATGGGTGTACAATTGAACTATTCCAGACCCATCTGCTGATAGAGATTTTTTGCCAACGGCTGATTTGGTCTAGCTTTAGCCAGGCTACCGCAATGTATCGAGAAAAAAGAAAAGAAAAGTTGTTGTTGAAGCATTTCTAATCTTACTAGCGACTCAATATAACCACGTTTTTTTCCCCAATGGAAATAGCCATAGGGTTGAGTTGTATTTTAGTCAGGCACTGTACTATTTGATATTCAACATTCTTTTTCCACAAATGAGTCTTGAAAAATGGGGGTCATCTCATAACCACATCTTATATTCTGAACAATATGGGAGTAACTGTACAAAAAAAAAAAAAAAAAAATCCCAGATTAGTGAGGTCTTGATCGGGAGGTCTTGAACACTTGGGATAGACAGACTTTCTAACCACCTGCCCACTGTACCAAGACATCAGAGACACATACCTCCCACTAATTACACACTCAACGAGAGTTTGAAACTATGACCAACAACGAAAAAAAAAAAAAAAAAAAAAAAACGTATGCATATATCGTGCCAAAAAAGCTCATTTGAATTGAATTGAATGGGGCCAGGTCAATTCAAAGCAAGACTAGTCAAACACAAATCCTGTGCACTCAAGATGGACGTCCCTGGATGAAGAATCAGTATGAATGAATGAATGAATGAATGAATGAATGAATGAATGAATGAATGAATGAATGAATGAATGAATGAATGAATGAATGAATGAATGAATGAATGAATGAATGAATGAAAACTGGCATAATTCCTCACTGACTGCACCAATCAGTTTTCTCACAGTCGTTGACCGTAATATTAGGGAGAGACTGGCAAAGCCCTTTTTTTTTCAAATTAACAAATTGTTGTTTAATAATGCATTTATTAGTGCATTAAATTTTCCACTTAATATTACAAAAAGCTATTCCCTTTTCAGCCATAGGGTGCAATGCAGATACGCAAAACGTGCATGTTACGCACACACGCGTGAAGTTTCCGATTGGAGATTCTCTGTGTTAGAACATGTTAGGGACCATCAGTAAATTCACAGGACAATCAATCAATAACCACAGTACATATCTTGGTGCTCATTATATTCAAACGTCAATCACAACTACTCAGATCTGGCCCATGAATAAGCTTTCTTATTTCAACTGGTGAAGACGTCCGGGAAATGACGTGAAAAAAAAAAGATCAGCCCCATATTATGGGCTGTGATCTGGACTAGTCCTGAACCGAATGTCACACCGGAGTCACTGGAATAAAAACGTCATCGCAACGTCATCGTGACACCGTTTGGCTTGGCAGGTCAGAACTGCGTTATCGACAGGCAGCAGCGAACGGCTGTTCTGCTTCCGAGTGTAGTCTGTGTGTGTGTGTGTGTGTGTGTGTGTATGTTCATTAACCTTTAGTGTACTGAACGCGTTTTGGTGTCTGCTATGTAGCTGATCTAAAAGCTCATAAGTGCGCGCTATGAGCTTGTATCTCTGTGTGGTGGTGCAAATCTTTGAATATTATGCTAGATAGGACACAATGGGTTAAAGCCCCGATGCCTCGGGGTGCATGACGCCACAGCCGACCTCCGTTCACCTTATAAAGTGGCTTTCTGAGCCAGTGAAGAGCGAGGGAGGCTGTACCTCTGACTGCTATCTGGCTGCTCAATGACTTCCTAATCTAATGTGGGAGTGCCAGTGGTGCTGGAGTGGTGGAGAGATAGATAGTGGCTGCAGAAAATAGAAAGAATGCTACAGCAATGTTGGAAAGCAGTTTCCCCTATTGAAATAACAACACCACTGATTTCAGCAAATCAAATTGTACTACAGGTGTTTTTTTGAGGAACTAAACTTATGGAGTGAGGCAGGTCGTTTGCCTCATAGGATAAATACCTTCGTCATTTTTTGGTGAAATTGAGATGATAAGAAAAAAAACACATTTTCTCGCGAATCTATTGTTGAAATTCTAGAAATCTCAATTTCGCCAAAAAATGACTTTTAGGCATTTATCCTATGAGGCTAATGAGTTCACATGCAGTTGCTGTTTTTTTTTCTGAAAGCGTACAAATGGAAGCAAATGGACCCTAACGAGGCCTAAAATAAATAAATAAAAAATCATTAACATGGTGAAACACAACTTGATGACGTCATCAACTACGCACCAACCGCACACAACATAGAGTAGAAAGTGAACTACACTTTCTAACCACCTGCCCACTGTACCGAGATATCAGCAACACATACGATTTACCCACACTTAACACGAGTCTGAGACTATGACCAATGACGGAAACACTCCCATGCTGTAAGCAGTACTTTTGTCGACTAAGACTAAGACTAAAGACTAAAGACTAAGTCAACTAAGGTTTTTGATATTTAGTCGACTAAGACTAGACTAACAAAAATTAATTTCAAAAGACTAAATGGGACTAAAAGTCAATCTGACCAAAGATTAAGATGAAGATGAAGACTAAATCATAACCTAAGACTAATGGAAATAGAAAACATTTTTATCTTCTTTCTAAGTATGTGAACATATATGCAGTATAAATTGCAAACCTTTTCAGGAAAGGAACTTATTACTATTGCCGTAATTTTATACTAGAAATAAAACAGTGTTCATACTAAAAACTATAAATCTGTATAAGCCTACAATGTATTTCTATGTAAGACTAAACTACTAAGACTAAGACTAAAAGACTAAGACTAGACTAAATCCTTTTTGACATTTCGTCGACTAAGACTAGACTTAAAAAATGAATTTCAGAAGACTAAATGGGACTAAAAGACTAAATATGCCTTATTGAAAAGACTAAGACTAAGACCAAATCAAAATATTCTCAAAAAAAAACAACACTGGCTGTAAGCAGACGGACAAAAACACAGACGGACAGACGGAGTGCCAAACATGGCAGGTAGGTAATGATACGTTGCAGACACATGGGACGCCGTGTGTGTGTGTGTGTGTGTGTGTGTGTGTGTGTGTGTGTGTGTGTGTGTGTGTGTTGTGTGTGTGTGTGTGTGTGTGGTGTTTTTCCTACCAGGGTGCAGCGGGACGCCCTGAAGCGACGCAGCATCTCCTTCTGGGCGAGGCTGAGGCGTCGTCCCCGCGCCGCCCGCCGCAGCACGCTCTGCACGCGCGCCGACGCCCGCCGCTTGGGCCGCAGCCGCACGCGGTGGTTGGCCGGCTGCAGCTGCTGGCTGCAGTACCGACACACCCAGTATTCACCTGGGAAAGAGGGAGGAAAGAGAAGGAGGAGGAAGAGATTAGTGGTGTATACTTCGAACCTTCGCTAAAAAAAAAGCAGTATGCTGCGACCGGTGCTGCGACCGGTGCAACAGGTGGTCCCTCCAGACTAAATGATGGACTGTTTGTTAACCAGATGTAACTCTTTGAGAGTGTAAAAATGAAACCAAATGGACCCTTGCGGGTCCATTTGGTTTAATCTTTACCAAATGTGATTAGTTCTGGTGCTTTGTTCCCATGTCGGGAAAATTTCTGAAACTTCAAATGGCTTTTTCTCAGTTTTGCTATTTTGGGACACTCAGATTTAAATGCTCATAACTCCTACAAAAATGCTCCAATTTCCTTGAGTGATGCATCATATGAAAGCTTACATTGTATACTTAAATAATCTGTAAAACCAGACAAACAATTGATCCTGGCCTACATGAGGCACAAAGTACCAGGTGCTGTCACAAATGGTAAAGATGCACCACTAAGATGTCATAAGTCATGGTCATTTTGATATCTACTGTATGTTTTGCCTGGTGTGTTTGCGAAAATCCATCCTGGAATTGTGGACAAAACGAAAAGAAATCTTTAGTTTTGGGTTCTGTGGGGTGAAAATGTTGTCAAATGCTGAATAAATAATGGGCCCTGGGATCAAAAAGGTTGAAAACCACTGCTCTAACATGAAGCTTGTTGTCTGGTGCGGCTTATAGTCAGGTGCGGCTTATACATGGGAAAAATCAGGATTTTTGCACCAAATTTAGCTGGTGCGGCTTATATTCAGGTGTGACTTATAGTCCGGAAATTACGGTAGATTTTATAAAGATTTTATGCAAACCGCCCAGTACACATGATATCTATAAGCATGTGCAAAGCCTTAAGCATTATATAGTGGTGTCAACTGTATGAATTGATATCCAGAGTCCCGTGGTGGGAGTTCTGCTCTGGTTTGGGTCAATATTAAGTAACTCCGGTCATATTTTTGGGGGTCCTTGGGGCCACGCAGTAAAAGGAAATTAATCCACAAACTAACCTAATTTGTATTGTTGAATTATTTCTAAAATATTAGGAGCTCCTTTGTTCATTTTTGACCCCCCCCTATCACATGGAACTATACTCTTTGGGCGTAGTGATATGGACACAATATACATACTGTAGTTCCCTGTGATAGAGGGGTCAAAAAGGATGTGCTAATATTTTTTTAGAAATAGGTCAACAATACAAAGGAAGTTAGTTTTTTTTTTATTATTATTATTAATTTACTGCATGGCCTCAGTGGCCCCAAAAAATGACAGGAACTATTTCATATTTCACCAAAAGCAGAGCAGAACTCCCACCATCTGGCAGTCAATTAATACAGTTAACACCACTATATTAATGAGAAGTATCTCATACAGCTTAACTTAAAAAAAAATCTTAACTATCCCTTTAAGAGTATAGTGACAAAAAACCTCATTTCACTGGGGCCAGTCAAGTGAAATCTATTGAGAATGGGGACAACAAATAGGGACAGGTCCTGGACCTAAAGTATGCAGAAAAGCAATGCACTCAGGTGACTTGATGATCTTAAAAAGGAGCGGGACACAGGGGTTGACACTAAGGTCTCCGAGGCACTTGCCCATTGGCCAAGTGCTAGTCAGGTTCTACTTGCCCTCAGGTCATGGTCACTTGCCCCCCAAAAATATATTGTAAATTTTGCATTTAAGTTTACTTCCGACTTGGGTGCTTTAAACCAGGGGTTTTCAACAGGTGGTCCGGGGACCACCAGTGGTCCCTGAGAGGGTTCCAGGTGGTCCCCAGCTAAGTTGGTTAACCAGATGTAACTCTTGAGAACGTAAAAATGAAACCAAATGGACCCTTGCGGGTCCATTTGGTTTCATTTTTACACTCTCAAGAGTTAAAATGTATCATCTTAATTAGCCCATAGTGGTCACAGACCCAGTGGTCCCTGACCCCAGCAAAATGATAGTTTCAGGGATTAAAGCAAAAAAAAAATCCTGAGCCTGAACTCCAAACCCACATATATAATATTATATATATATATATATATATATATCGTTGAAATTTGGGTTGTTTTGCATGCCATCATGTTTGGTGGAGCAGTCTGGGCATTTAGGGTGGCGTTGCCCCCCCCTCCCCATGCCTAGATCCGGTCCTGCACAAACTGCGACTGAAAAATTATCGTTGAAATTTGGGTTGTTTTGCATGCCATCATGTTTGGTGGAGCAGTCTGGGCATTTAGGGTGGCGTTGCCCCCCCATGCCTAGATCCGGTCCTGCACAAACTGCGATTGAGATACATGTAAAATGACTGATTTCTCTAATAGAGTAAATAATCAATCATTTCAGTATCACGCTTCTAAATCAGTTCAACCAGACATAGAGGTGACTACGCACTGGACACATGTGCAAGACCTGTCAACTTTACAACAACTGTCCGTTCGACGGAGTTTAAGAACACTGATTAGTATTGCCATTACCTGGGGTGAGTACCCCTTGCGACCGAGTCCCGACAGTAATATAAGCTGGATGTGTGTACAGCACCGCCACGCAACAACTTTAACCAGCAGCGGCTGGCGCGGCGCGCCCCCCCCACCCACACACGGCGCACGACGTTTTGTTAGGTGAGAGAGAGAGAGAGAGAGAGAGAGAGAGAGAGAGAGAGAGAGAGAGAGAGAGAGAGAGAGAGAGAGAGAGAGAGAGAGAGAGAGAGACAGAGAGAGACACTTTTTAGACGCGCTTACCCCCACCGCGATTCTGGGTGAAAGTGACCAAATGGGTGAGGTTGTAACTTTATAAACCTTATGCGAAAATATGTGGGGATTGTGAAATCAAGCGAGGCATGCATATTTGCATTTATTTATGCAATTATTCCGGGAATTTACGCAGCACCTTTTTTTCTTTCCTTCTCTTTCGACCATTTTAAGGGTCCAGACAGAGATGTGCGGCCGTCCGGTCGTGGACCGCCAGTTGAGGACCATATAATAGCTTCGTGAGCACAGCGTGCAGACGAGCAAGCACCTGACTCGATCCCTTCCTGCACCAACTGCAAAATCAAAATGCCTTCCCATCTCGCCCAGTCTCATCTAGCCATGCCCAGTGCCATTTATTTTTGATGCCTTTATCTATCATGGTGAGGGTATTTTCACCTGGCTTCATGAACTGCAGCGTCCCGACTCCTCACACGCTGAAATGTCGCGGTTCGCTGATCACTCTCTATCTCCACGTGTCTCTGTCAGTGTTGCCAACTTAGCGAACTTGTCACTATGTTTAGCTTTTTTTCCAGACCCCCTAGCGTTGAAAAACTCCTGGTAGAAAATCTAGTGCTTTTTGCTGGTGAGTTGGGTTGAAAACCATTAAACCAATGCTCAGGCTCCTCCTTCTAGTGCATTTCCACTGCATTCTGGATTTTGGCAGTTGGCAACATTGGTCTCGTTTTTTTTTTTTTTCCCCCAAGCCTGATTTCCGGCACCGTGCCGGAAATCTTTGATCCCTGTAGTTTGGAACCAAATGGACCTGGGAGAGAGATAGGTAGAGATACCTAGAAAGCAGGGAAAGACACAGAGGCAGAGTGCAATGACAAATTTATCTTGTGTTGTGTTATAGTGCACTAAGTTGCACACTTGCCCGATCGGGCAACCAGGTAGCAGTCTTCACTTGCCCCACCATTTTTTTTACTTGCCCCGGGCAAGCGGGCAAGTGTTAGTGTCAAGCCCTGGGACATGAAATTCAACTTTTCTATTTTCGTGGAGGCGCTGTTTTTTTGTACCATCAATGTCGCAACTCTGACACTAGATGACTCTTGTCTAGAGGAGCTTCCTACTGTACCGTTGTGATGCTGACGACATCTCCGCTTCTCCAGCTGGCACCTTCTGCAGTGGGACGTTACACTCTGCTCTGTAAAGGAACAAGAGACAGATGTTATCCATCACGTTTTCATAAAAAAAAGGTGTCAAAGACGTTCATTTTCATTCATTCTTCGTCTTTCTTTTTGGGTTTCGAGAACTTGATTACTCCACACAAATTTGAGCATATGGTGGATTTTTTTGTGGTCTGAGATTTTCTCTGTGTCTGCAAAGCCTTTTAGCACAGAGACTTTGCCCCCATGAACACAGGCAAAGCCATGAAAACAGGCGATTTGCTGAATCGAATTAATCTGAAATCAGAGAACTATAGAACACAGAAAAATAACCAAGTTCATTTTTTTTTTTTTTTTTTTTTTTGGGGGGGGGGGGGGGGGTGCAGCCGGTGCACTAAACCTAAAACAAATTTGAGAATAATTATTTTCAACATTTGTTGTAATCCAGGGCTTTTCAACCAGTGGTCCGGGGACCACCAGTGGTCCGGGGACCACCAGTGGTCCCTTCAGAGGGTTCCAGGTGGTCCCCAGCTAAGTTATTTAACCAGATGTAACTCTTGAGAACGTAAAAATGAAACCAAATGGACCCTAGCGGGTCCATTTGGTTTCATTTTTACACCCTCAAGAGTTAAAATATGCATCATGTGAATCAGTCCTAATCTATAGTTTAAAGGGTCTGTGGGGCTAAAATGTCCTCAAAAGGTGGTCCGTGGCTCAAATGCTGAATAAATGGTGGGCCCTGGTATGAAAAAGGTTGAAAACCACTGGCATAGGGCATGCCTTGTTGATGGATTTGGAAGAGATTTTGAAGGACTGGTTAAAAAAATGAACCAGTATTTAGTGTGTAAAGTCCATGATATTTACATTGGAATGAATGAGCCTGGCTGGAAAGTGTCCAGTATCCACCCAAGTAGCCTTGGGTGGATACTGGGGGGAGGGCGGGGCTTACGTAAAGGTCTATTAACTTTTGTTATTTTTTAACAACATTGTGCAGAAAAAGTCCTCCGTCTTGGGAGTAATTCATAATATCACTGATATGTGAAAATAGGACCACAGTGGAATTAGCTTGATGACTTGTGTTGATTTATAATCAGTGGTTTTCAACCTTTTTGATACCAGGGACCACCATTTATTCAGCATTTGAGCCACGGACCACCATTATGATGACAATTTCACGCCAAATACTGTACCTAAAACTAGAGAATTATTTTGTTTTGTCCACAATTCCAGGCTGGATTTCGCAAACAAAACAGTGTAGACTTCTTAATTAAATAGTGCTAATTCAGATGGATAATTTAACTCTTGAGAGTGTGAAAATGAAACCAAATGGACCCGCAGGGGTCCATTTGGTTTCATTTTTTTACATTCTCGTTACATCTGGTTAGCCAACTTTCCATCATTTAGCCTGGGGACCACCTGGAACCCTCTCAGGGACCACGGGTGGTCCCCGGACCACCTGTTAAAAAAAAACCCTGATTTATATTATTGATAACCCTCAAAGCAATGAAACAAATCAAACTACACAGCAATAGAACAGAAAAGAAAAGTGCATTTACCGTTTGCCTCCCGAGGTCTTTGCCTGGGAAATCAGAAAAGGAGAGAGAAAATCATGTCAGATGAATGTAAATGTAAATGTAAACCATATTACTATAGCAGTGGTTTTCAACCAGTGGGTTCGGGGACCACCAGTGGTCCTTGAGAGGGTTCCTGGCGGTCCCCAGGCTAACTCTCAAGAGTTAAAATATTCGTCATGTGAATTTGAAGATTAATGGTCATTTTGATCTGTATGTTTGGCTGTTTTGTTTCATGTTGCTTTTAAAGCAAAATACACACACACACACACACACACACACACACACACACACACACACACACACACACACAACACACACACACACACACACACACACACACACACACACACACACACACACACACACACACACACACACACGCGCGCAAAACTGGTGTGTTTGAATACCACGCCCCCTGTCACAAACAAGCTACAATCCCTGAAACTAAAGAAAGCAGCAAACTAACACTATCCTTTAGTTTGTCATTAGACAAAGGTTCATAATCATGAAAAAAAAAAAATCAATAACAAAATTGTCCTTTAAATCTTGTAGATTTGATTGCGCTACCATCATGTAATTGCGACTGTTTTGCGTTGCGTCGTGAAAACGTTCATATATCCTCCCGTGCCTACACAATTATAGTACCTCACACGTATCTCCAATGCAACAGAGCTTACAATTAGAAAAAAATAAAATAAAATAAATAAATAAATGAAGAATTGTGGCACAGGAAAACATTGACAACAAAAAGGTGAACGTATAAACAGAACGAGGCACTAGAATGCTAATGTATTCCTCCAAGTGCCTCTGGCATTGTGTCTGGTTTGAAGACTTTACATGTAGATTATATGGGAGAGGGAAAATGTTGGTAGTCCAGCACTACACAAACTGTTGTGTTTGTTTGTGATGCTATTTCACTGTCCTTACAGCGGTTTGGTTAAAGGGGAAGTCCACCCATTTTCAACATTTTTGCTATGTCATTAATACTGTATGCCAGTGGTTTTCAACCTTTTTGACACCAGGGACCACCATTTATTCAGCATTTGAGCCACGGAACACCATTTGTCGATGTTTTATCCCCAAAGACCTAAAACTAAAGAATTATTTTGGTTTTGTTGACAATTCCAGGCAGGATTTTGCAAACAAAACGGTGTAGACTTCTTAATTAAATAATGCCAATTCAGATGATGAATATTTTAACTCTTGAGAGTGTGAAAATGAAACCAAATGGACCCGCAAGGGTCCATTTGGTTTCATTTTTACATTCTCAAGAGTTACATCTGGTTAACCAACTTTCCATCATTTAGCCTGGGGACCACCTGGAACCCTCTCAAGGACCACGGGTGGTCCCTGGACCACCTGTTGAAAACCCCTGCTGTATACTAGAGATTGTGTGGACATAATAAAAAAAGTCCCCAAAATCCTGTGTTTCCTAGAAAAAAAAAGTTTGGTTTGTGAGAGGTTGAGGCTGGCATGTGAGATAGGATTTGGAAAAAAACAATCCATGTCTGGTTTAAAATTAGCCCTCCTGCAGCTAAAAGTCAAGCCGGGTCGATACGCTGTATCTGCCGTCAGCCAGCACGTGTGGCCTGAGGAGTGTGTGTGTGTGTGTGTGTGTGTGTGTGTGTGTGTGTGTGTGTGTGTGTGTGTGTGTGTGTGTGTGTGTGTGTGTGTGCATTGTGCCAAGGACAGTTTTGGTATTTAGTTTTGGCCTTTTTCACGCAGTTGGTTCAAACATTGCTAGTAGTTGTATATTTCCGAAAATGATGAATAAGGTTTAGAGAACATTTTGCCTATAATTTCAGTTAGTAAACACATCTATAGAGAAAGAAGAAGAAGAAATGGAGGTCTGAAGAAAACCACTAACATGGTGAAACATCTTGATGACATCATCAAGATATTTTCACCATGTTAATGGAATTCTTTAGACGCTTCTTTTTTCTGCAACCAAATGAACCCTAACGGGTTCATTTGGTTCCATTTGTACGCTCTCAGAAATTGTATTTCTGCTAACGGCTCTTCAGTTTTCATTTTCGTTGCTATTTTGTTTAAAAAAAAATGCTTGTTCAGACCCACACTACGTAACGCAAAGCATTTTTTTTTTCATGATTTCTTCACAATAACAAAAAGTTCTGGACTGTCTGCAGGACAAAAGCAAGTGTCTGTCTGCAGGGAAACAGCTGCAGCATTAAAATAGAAGCAACGTAGAGAGCGGAAAATGCAAATAGTATAGCTACTGTATATACTCCTACATGACAACATAACGTTTGGGTGCATATGCATACCCTCTATAACAACCTTGGTGTGCAGTTACTGCAGTTGTGTTTCAACAGGTGGAGCGGAATGTGTGTGTGTGTGTGTGTGTGTGTGTGTGTGTGTGTGTGTGTGTGTGTGTGTGTGTGTGTGTGTGTGTGTGTGTGTGTGTGTGTGTGTGTGGCTTCCCAACAAACTACCATAATTTCCGGATTATAAGTCGCACCTGACTATAAGCCGCACCAGGCTTATAGTCAGGTGCTTCATGTTAGAGCAGTGGTTTTCAACTTTTTCACAACTTAACAACATCTTCACCCCACAGACCCCAAAACTAAAGATTTCTTTTGGTTTTGTTCACAATTCCGGGATGGATTTTCGCAAACAAAAGAGGCAAAACATCAAAATTAGACCAAAACGACTTATTAATTAAGTGGTGCTAATTTAGATGGTGAATATCATAACTCTTGAGAGCGTAACCATGAAACCAAATGGACCCGCAAGGGTCCATTTGGTTTCATGTTTACGCTCTCAAAGAGTTACATCTGGTGAACCAACTTTCTATCATTTAGTCTGCGGAGCCCACATGGAACCTGGAAAATCCATAGATTGGCCGCACCGTTGTACTGTACAGTATAAGCCGCAGGGTCAAAAACCATGTGAAAAAGTAGCGGCTTATAGTCCGGAAATTACGGTATAATGTATAGGATATTGGGGGCAGCCAGGGGTGGGGGTGGGGGGGGATTACGACAGCTGGCCGGTCTGTAGACCTGATGCCAGGCAGTCTCAGTCATTGTCATCCATCCACGGATGATGTCCAGCCCTGCGGTAGTATAAACAGTATAATCAGGATCACGTTACAGAGGCTGGGCGGACGGTGTCAACACAGGCAAGACAGCAAAAAATATACTGGGAGCAGGATGGACGGATCTAGGCATGGGCATGTGTCCGCAGTCTGCCCCACCAAACACGATGGCATGCAAAACAACCCAAGATATTTCATATTATAAAGTTCTTATACCTAACTATTAACTACAGTTCTGGCACCACTAAACCAGCAACAGCATTTCAGCATTGGAAACAGTAAATTCTCTGAGTCAGACCTTTAGCTTCATGCATCTGTTGCAACAACAACTGTTTTATTATTGATGCTTAGTGGGGGAGCCATGACATGATGACAGTATGGTGTACACAGTGGATGAGTAGTTAGGGAGCTATGTTAGGACTGTATGTATGGAGTATAACTGTACACAGTGGATGAGTAGTTGGGGAGCTATGTTAGGACTGTATGTATGGAGTATAACTGTACACAGTGGATGAGTAGTTGGGGAGCTATGTTAGGACTGTATGTATGGAGTATAACTGTACACAGTGGATGAGTAGTTGGGGAGCTATGTTAGGACTGTATGTATGGAGGAGTACAACTGTACACAGTGGATGAGTAGTATAGGGAGCTATGTTAGGACTGTATGTATGGAGTATAACTGTACACAGTGGATGAGTAGTTGGGGAGCTATGTTAGGACTGTATGTATGGAGTATAACTGTACACAGTGGATGAGTAGTTGGGGAGCTATGTTAGGACTGTATGTATGGAGTATAACTGTACACAGTGGATGAGTAGTATAGGGAGCTATGTTAGGACTGTATGTATGGAGTATAACTGTACACAGTGGATGAGTAGTTGGGGAGCTATGTTAGGACTGTATGTATGGAGTATAACTGTACACAGTGGATGAGTAGTATAGGGAGCTATGTTAGGACTGTATGTATGGAGTATAACTGTACACAGTGGATGAGTAGTATAGGGAGCTATGTTAGGACTGTATGTATGGAGTATAACTGTACACAGTGGATGAGTAGTTGGGGAGCTATGTTAGGACTGTATGTATGGAGTACAACTGTACACAGTGGATGAGTAGTATAGGGAGCTATGTTAGGACTGTATGTATGGAGTATAACTGTACACAGTGGATGAGTAGTTGGGGAGCTATGTTAGGACTGTATGTATGGAGTATAACTGTACACAGTGGATGAGTAGTTGGGGAGCTATGGTGTGACGCAGTTTACATTGAAAGCATCCATCTCACTGGTCTCATAAAACCCTACAAGCCCTCCCGTGCACTCCGGGCAAATAAATGCCCGGAGTGCATTTATTTACCTGCTCAAGGACCACTGGTGGTCCCCGGACCACCTGTTTTAAAACCCCTGCTCTATAGGAATGCTTAAAAGTGAACCATTAATGAAAGTGTACAAATGTGAACCAGACTAATGGGGCGTAGTCGTGGACCCATTTTTTTTTTGGTTCCAAAAAGGCCCTAAAAAGAAAAAAAAAATCATTAACATGGTGAAACACAACTTGGTGATGTCATAAAGTTTTGTTTCACCCTATTAATGATTTTTTTTCAGACCTCCATTTCTAGGAATGGGAATCGTTCTCCTAGCCCAGGGGTTTTCAACAGATGGTCCTGGGACCACCAGTGGTCCTTGGGAGGGTTCCAGGTGGTCCCCAGCTAAGTTGGTTAACCAGATGTAACTCTTGAGAATGTAAAAATGAAACCAAATGGACCCTTGCGGGTCCATTTGGTTTCATTTTTACACTCTCAAGAGTTAAAATATTCATCATCTGAATTGGCCATTTTGGAATGTATGTTTTGCTTGTTTTGTTTCCCAAATCCAGTCTGGAATTGTGGACAGAAGCAAAATAAATCTTTAGATTTGGGGTCTGTGGGGCTAAAATATCGTCAAATGGTGGTCCGTGGCTCAAATCCTGAATAAATGGTGGTCCCTGAGATGAAAAAGGTTGAAAACCCCTGTCCTAGCCCTAAAATTATCCTGATCTCATCGCCCACTTATCTCCTCACTCTAATTTAGTTAGTAATCAACTTGGACTTGGATTATAGCAGCTCATGTTACGCAGGAGGAATGTCACTGATGTCACACAAACATACTGGAAATAGGATGGGGGGGCGGGTGTGACACTACACTACACACACTGTCTCTGACTAACAACAGGGATGGATTAACCAATAGACCTGCGCAGTGACGTCACCAGCCCTGTTCCACTAGTGCGGGGGTCTGCAACCTGCGGCTCAGGAGCCGCATGCGGCTCCAGAACACAGCCCTAGTGGCTCCCTGGATGTAGCATTATTACATACACACACTGGGCTCTAGAACACAGCCCTAGTGGCTCCCTGGATGTAGCAGCAGTACATACAACACACTGGGGTGATCCACACCAAAATAATATAAACATTTCAGTCACCCAAAACGTGTTGCGCTGTCTGACAGTTGCCAGTTAATGTAGCACTTGGACATGTCAAAAAAGCCCAGCAGGTATCAGAGGTGGAGCTTTCAATCTGAACCACCCATTTTCAAAGGTTTACTCAGTTTACTATGTCATTAATATACCTTAGAGGTGTTGTGTGGACTAGAAATGGAGTTCTGTAAAACTCCTTTATTTTATTTTGGTTGTGTTTCACCATGTTAATGATTTTTCTTTGAGGACCTTTTTTCTGAGAGTGTGCAAATGGAACCAAATGGACCCGCCAGGGTCCATTTGGTTCACATTTGCACACTCTCAGGAAAAAAATAATAAAATGCGGCTCCAGACAGATTTTGAATTTAATTTTGGGGCGAAAATGGCTCTTTCAACATCTTGGGTTGCCGACCCCTGCACTAGTGGATTCCTCATTCATTTTCCTCATAGACTTTTCAAAAATGGTTAATAAAAACACGATTACGCCGCGGCCAAAGCCAACTCGGGTCGTGACAAATCATGACAACAAACACAATATGGTCATATAATATATAATTACGAAGAAGTAGGAAACGGCATGACACAAGACTTTTTGTTTCGTTTTTCATCTTAGAAATGATTTGATTCTCCCAAAAGTGTGTGTGTGTGTCATCATGATTCGCCACGACTCGAGTTGGCTTTGTCCGCGGCGTAATCGTCTTCATATAAATTATTTTTCGAAAAGTCTATGAGAAAAATGAATGGGGAATTCATTTCTGGAACAGGTGCGGTGACGTCACTGCGCAGGTCTATATGTATCCTTTAACGAAAAGATGAAATACAGAGATAGTGCCTGACACAGACGATACATCATTCGTTGGTTGAACCTTTTTCATACCAGGGCCCACTATTTATTCAGCATTTGAGCCACGGACCACCATTTGATGGCATTTTAGCCCCACAGGCCCCAAAACTAAAGATTTATTTTGCTTTTGTCCACAATTCCAGGCTGGATTTCGGAGAGAAAACAGGCAAACATACAGATGCAGGGATTAAAGTAAAAAAAAAATCTTGAGACTGAAAATGATATTTTGCAAATAAGCACTGAGCTAATTAAATGACCCCTGTGAAATCCTCAGGACTGAAATCAGTACCCAGTACTGAGAACTTTAATCCCTGCAGATGGCAAACATGACAATTGCTCTTCTACATGCTCTAGTTGTGTAGACTAATTCAGATGATGCATATTTATCTGGTGAAGCAACTTTCCATCATTTAGCCTGCAGACCACCTGCAATTCTCTCAGGACCACTGGTGGTCCCGGACCACCTGTTGAAAAACCCTGAAGTAGATGATTGCACTTACTTAGAATGGGGGGAAAGGGCAGGCCGTGTGCCTTGATTTGCAAGCACAAGCTAGCAGAACCTGTGCATGCACGATGAATCTCAACTCCTGTAGAGCCTGAAGCGAGTAGTCACTCAGTTATCACTGTTGTAACGGCTATGATGTTAAGGCCCTGAAACACTAGCAACATTTTTAGCAATATCAACTAGCAATTTAAATATCAACGAGGCAACATGATGAGACACGGCCAACTGGCAACACCTTCTCATTAAAAGGGGAATACCACCATTTTCATTTTTTTTTTCCTGAGAGTGTAACCAATGGTGAACCAAATGGACCCGCTAGGGTCCATTTGGTTCACATTTGGTTCACATTTTTACACTCTCAGGAAAATATAAAAGCAGACTCCTCACTCAAATGTGCACTTGAGCAACTCCAAAGCAAATTCTACATTTTATTAGTGTTAACCCCTTACCCCTGTGTCGGATCACTAGTTATACTGGTTATTTACCAATGCTGAATGGTCTGATAATGACAAACGAGGGCCAATACTGATACTTCTCCGGTACTGATACATTATTGCCGATACCGATATGAACCGATATGACAGAAAAGGCTGATCCGATACTTTTTCCGATACCGATGCAGTATCGGGACATCCCTATAAGTACTTAACCCACCATGCGGCGAACACATAGGCTACATGTTCTCTGTATATGCCACGGCTATGGCCATGGCTTTCAGTCAAAATCCTTATTTTGTAGCGCCAGGTCTCCGAAAGTGGATGTACGCAAAAAGGGCAGATTTTTCAAACTTGTTGATAATCTTCTTTCCCCAAAGGAGTGCCCGCAGCAGCTTGATAAGTTGTTTAAAGAGAGCGTGAACGATAATGTGCACAAGGGAGTTATGACATGTCTATTGGATACATCCATCCAGCCGTCCCCCGAAAAAATATGCAAAACATAATAAAAAAACAACGATTAGCTGAAATAACAGTGATCAGAGGGCTGTGTAACGACAGCGGCAGTAGAGAAGGCCCTCCTAGACACAGAAAGACAGATTGGCTGCTGCGGGTGTGCTAGACCAGACCATACTGCACCAATGAAGGGATTATTTAGCCAATTATGAAGCCAAAGGCAAGCCATGAGTCACAACAAAGCGTTGGCACAGAACTAATAGGTTTTTAATGAGCAGAGGATCTCAAAACCCCTGGGAGACTGCGACAAAAACAACAACAACAACAACAACACAGCCACAGACGCTTTGTAGAAAATGAAACAAATACTGTGTTATGTTTGTACAGTCAAGAACAGATGCTACAAATGTTTTCTTAGAAAAAGAAAAAAAAAAACGAATACTGGACATAGGAAAAAGTCGCCGAACACCAAAGACCGAATAGCCATGTCACAAAAGCCACTTAAAGGTATAGAGCAGGGGTTTTCAACCTTTTTCATCCCAGGGCCCACCATTTATTCAGGATTTGAGCCACGGACCACCATTTGAGGATATTTTAGCCCCAGAGACCACAAATCTAAAGATTTATTTTGCTTTTGTCCACAAACAAAACAAGCAAAACATACATTCCGAAATGGCTAATTCAGATGAATATTTTAACTCTTGAGAGTGTAAAAATGAAACCAAATAGACCCGCATGGGTCCATTTGGTTTCATTTTTACGTTCTCAAGAGTTACATCTACTTAACCAACTTAGCTGTGGACCACCTGGAACCCTCTCAGGGACCACTGGTGGTCCCCGGACCACCTGTTGAAAACCCCTGGTATAGAGGCAACTTTTTAGCCAAAACTTTAGAGCCAAAATAAATATCTCGCTATATTTGCTGCATTTTTCCCCTCTATGTTGCTTCATGCTGCAGCCGTTTCCCTGCAGAAAGACGCTTGCTTCGTCCTGCAGATGGTCCAGAACGTTGTTCTTGTCAACAAATCATGAGAACAAAACATTTGTCGTGCTCAGGATAAGGCGGGGCTCATTTTTAAGGGGTGGTGGGGGGGTTAGGCAGCCTTTCAGCCAATCTGTCTTTACTGTAATTATCAATAAAGGCACACATTTCCCCAAAGAACAGCAGATGTACAAACTTGCAGGGAGCTTGTAGTATTTAAGACATTACAGACATGTGTCTGTAAATAGTGTGTAGTGTCCATCTATAATTGTTTTCCACAGCTACAATGTTAAATGGTGCTTAACGGGGATGATATACTTGGCTCTTGACAGGGTAAAAATGGACTGTCTTTTTTATGACAGCCTATACTTTATTAGCAGTTTGCCCGCCCAGGTCAGCAAGGCAGGATGAGGCGGGCGTGGTATAGCTTCCCCATGGTGGTTGAGTTGCACCGACTTGACATTTAATAATGCCAAGCTTCCAAGCACACTACACTGCCGCTGTCGTACATGGCAAGATCCGAATATGGTACGAGCAAACACAGATGTACAAGCTGATGTTTTCAGCTTGTACATCTGCTGTTTCTGCTGCTTTCCTGCACACGTTCTGTTTAAATTGTCATGTGTGGAGAATGATACAAGGTTTCTCCTTCAGCAACGATACATCAGCTTGGCCCATAAGCGGAGCAGACCATTTTGCAGGTTTAGGCATAGTTTTGCAGAGGTGACAGTTAGGTTTAGGCATAGTGAGGGAACATAGAGCCGAGGGAGTTTTTCGTTACCACTGTTGCAACCTCTGCTTGCTCTGGGTGGATCTTTGTCGGTTCCCTTCTCTTCTTCTCTTTTTCTCTTTTGTAAAGTGTCTTGAGACAACTTGTTGTGATTTGACACTAATAAAATTGAATTGAATTGAATTGAATTAAGGGAACACAGACACGGTCCAACTCGTCCCCACTCGCCCACATATTCTCATTAAAGAACGTGTTACAACAACCTGTCCACCAGCAGTTGCTCTCCCTGTGAAAGTGACCACAATGGATTATTGCGGGCGCGTTTCGGTCAAATATACGGGAACCTCGCTTTGTGGGGGAGGGAGTGGGCGTCTGTGTTTTGTCGAAGGAGAAGTGACGCATGCTCCTCGACCCACGACTGACGGTCGGACGGGCAGGGAGGCCTCAGCTCAGTGTGTCTTACTGTATGTTACGGTTTTGTTTATGCGAGCTGTGTGTGACAGAGGCCACATAGCTCACATAACAGGCCTCATCATCATCATCATCATGGCAGTCAGTGACACTTGGCTTCTCCCCCTCCTAGAAACCTAATTAATGTTCTAGTGCTCTCGCATGTCGTTTTCCCAGCAAGAACAGAACCCACTACAAGCAACGTGACACATTGTTGTCATCCCGTATGTGATGAGTTCTGTTTTTTGGGCTAGTGACACCCTTGTGGGATGAGATATAGGGCTCCATATCGTTTTTTTACTATTTTGAAAAACCTTTTGGAATAGTCCAACGTGCCAATCTCTTGACACATTGTGAGCATGTAGACTGGCCATTTGAACTATTGAAAAATGTTCTTTTTTAAATAGTTTAAAAAGGCAAAGAAGTTAAGGGATAAGGGGTTTAGCGGTGACGAAAATGGAGCCCATAGGCTATGCACAGTCAATTCATCTTTCAGTTCATCTGCCTCCTTCGTCTGTTATCCATCCATCCATCCATCCATCCATCCATCCATCCATCCATCCATCCATCCATCCATCTATCCATCTATCCATCTATCCATCTATCCAATTAAAACAAATCGCAAGGATATTATTATTGTAAAACAGATTTCCCGGGGAAAGAGTGTAGCCCCGAGCTATGATTACATTCATTTTTGATTGTGAGTTTCATTAAAAAAAGAAAATGGTCTTCATTGCCCTCATAAAATCTAAAAAGCTAAATGTGAAAAAAAAAAAAAAAAAAAAAAAAAAAAAAAAAAAAAAACTTGTGGGCCGAATATTGAAATCTGTGTTAAAGATGGAGTGCAAAAATTCTGTTGAAAAACATGATCATCAGGTATCATTATTATATGAAGATACACTTAATACACTTAAATACAAATATGCACTAAAATGCACTATTTCTATGCATCCAAGTGGATCTGCATGCAGGTACAAACCGGAAATGGTGTGCAAAGGTACTCTGTCTGTTACATGGCTTTATTAAAATGGCGTGCCCACTTTCACAGGCTGGAATGGCTTGAGGTTTTGAAGACAGAGTACAACATCTTGCAGTGGGTCTGGTCCACAAGATTCACTACACTACCAAAATACCCATGTACCTGTTCAAACACTTCCTGAACCAAGTCCACACACACAACACAAGCGGGAGTTTAACAGGCCATGTGCAACCCAAATTTGGCACCAACAAAGGACAAACTCTTTTTGCTCCTATAGGACTGGTAGCTGGCCATACCTTGGCTTGACTCCTTCAAAACATCACAAATTGTGATTAATTTTGTTTAACGCAGTAATAATTATTGGTATCAACGTTTATTGAATCTGTGTCCCCCATCCCCACCCCAATCCCCAGTTAAAGGTAATCGAGGCAACTTTTTAGCCAAAAATCAAAATAGATATATATATTTTTTGTATTTTTCCCCTCTACGTTGCTTCTACTTTGATGCTGCAGCCGTTTCCCTGCAGACACATGCATGCTTTGTCCTGCAGGTGGTGAAATGTGAATTATCTTAAAGTCTACACTAGAGAATGTAGAAGACTAATGGTAATTTTTTTAACTGTATGCTTGCCAAATCCAGCCTGGAATTGTGGACAAAAGCAAAATAGATATTTAGCTTTGGCGTCTGTGGGGCTTAAATGTCATCAAGTCCATGGCTCAAATTCAAATAGGGGGCCCTTAGCCCTACATGTCTATGAATCCTATTCATAGACATACTTCGATCCATCATTTGCTGTAACATTTAACTGTGGGCGCTCTTTGCGTGCTAATCATTCAATGTGCACTCACCATTAAATGATTCCAAAGACGTGTGGTCTCATATAGTCCTCTACTTTCATATCCATGTCAAAGTTGTGGCGCAAAACGTCTGCTTAGTCAAATATATCCACTTTTCGCGACGTCCACACACGCGACTGTCTCATCAAGCAAGGGCGGAATGATCGATGGACAGATTCACGTAAACTTCCTGTCGATTGCCGCAAACGTCATCACCACCTGCCAATTGTGTTCCCCAAACCTTTTGTGATGATGACGTTTGCAGCGATCAGGTGCAGCTGGTATTATTATCCCCTTTGTCTGAAGGGAGAGATGTCTGTGTGTGTCTCGCGAAAAGTGGATATATTTGACTAAGCAGACGTTTTGCGCCACAACTTTGACATGGATATGAAAGTAGAGGACTATATGAGACCACACGTCTTTGGAATCATGTAATGGGTGAGTGCACATTGAATGATTAGCACGCAAAGAGCGCCCACAGTTAAATGTTACAGCAAGTGATGGAGTCGAGTATGTCTATGAATAGGATTTCATAGACATGTAGGGCTAGTGGGCCCTGGGATCAATTATCAAAAAGGTTGAAAACCACTGTGTTAATACAATGATCAGTCAGTGTGTGTGTGTGTGTATGTAGTGTGTGTGTGTGTGTGTGTGTGTGTGTGTGTGTGTGTGTGTGTGTTGTGTGTGTGTGAGTGTGTGTGTGTGTGTGTGTGTTGATAACTGGTGTGAAACAGCGCCATCTGCCGTCGACAATGTTGTCGCTACAACAACACAACTTGAGACACGACACACAAGACAAGTTGAGCAAATAATAATATAAAACATCACAATGCTGGCATGGACAGAAGAAACGATCGGCTGGAAGGAGAAGAAACAGGAGATAAGGAGAGGAGGATAATTATATTGTTTAAAAATGAACTCACATGTAGAATCGTGCCAGCTCGGGGCACGTTTCTCTGTACAGCGTGGAGGCTTCCAGCAGGAAACTCACGGTTCTCTGCTCCTCACGATCCTCACGATCCTCGGCTTTCGTTTTCATGTTTTTTTGTTTGTTTCAAACCAATAAACACACAACAAGAAGTAGCTGTTGTTGATTCACGTGCCGTTATGATTTCGCAGCAGCCCGATCGCTTCTACTACTCTAGTACACCAACCGACAACAACACGCATGGCAGAGTTTTCCACACAGCGTCTGGCTGTCTGTCGCGCCAGAGTATAGATTTGAGTTACGACAACTCCATTCACTGCATGGGGTCAGGGCAATGCAGGCAAAAAAGGGACAAGTCCCTGCATTGGGCCATTGGTTTTCAACCTTTTTAGCCCCACAGACCCAAAACCCAAAGGTTTCTTATGGTTTTTTGTCTACAATTCCAGGCTGGATTTCGGAAACATAGATAGAAATGACCATTTATTTCACGTATTTCCAACTCCAGTTTGTCCCTATTCAGGCTGCATGAACAGCCGCTCCGACTCCTCAATGTCGTAACTCTGACGCTGCATGGCTCTGTTGTCGCGCAACTTCTGACGCAGCGTGCACAAGTGCATTGTGGGAATTGTAGGCCTCGCTGAGTCTGAAGGAGGGACAGGCTGGGAGAAGTTGCAGTAGGAAAGAAGGGCTATATTATATATTATATAGCCATGCGTGTAACATAACAGCAGTTTAAAGTGTTGTGCAGTAAAGTCTCTGTTATGCTTAGGTTGTATTATTAGCCTACTACAAAACAATCAGTAGATGATGGGAAATTTTGAAGTTAAAAACTCACTCATTGATATATTCATATCTGTTTTAATGGACCATAAACAGCTTCTCGGGCAGAATACATGCAATTAATAATTTCTATGGCCTAAAGGACCACTTCACCACTTTTCAAAATATCTTCATATAATAGGTCCTCGCTAATAGGCCTATAGCTTACATCAAAATACCACTATTTTTTTTTCTACTCAGTCTGTGTCTCACAGGAGGGCTGTGGACAGTTCAGAAACCCGTCTTCCAGTGACATCATCATTCAACAGATTTTTTTAAAGAGGGGATGCCGTGATTTTTGTATTTTCTCCAATTTTGTACATAATAATGGTGACAGTATGTAAATAGACCCCTTGGTGTGTTTTTATGTGCAATGAGTATTTAGGGTTTCTTCCTGGGGGATGAACCTTTCCAGACAAACATGCCAATGAAAAAAAAAAATCAATATAGTGACATCATGTGTTCAGCCCCTCCCCTAACTCATCCCCCTTTATCATGCAACTAAAGCTGTGGGTGTGGCTTCAGTTCAGCTGGATCTCCACCCATCACCATCCACCAGGCAAACCAGGCATACTTAATGAACTGGTAGGGTGGAATCATAAAAATGACAGTTTAACAAACACTGTACACTTTTTGGGGAAACAATCTTAGTTT
Organism: Benthosema pterotum; assembly: GCA_039105355.1. Classification (NCBI taxonomy): domain Eukaryota; kingdom Metazoa; phylum Chordata; class Actinopteri; order Myctophiformes; family Myctophidae; genus Benthosema; species Benthosema pterotum. The sequence goes on from CM076970.1 coordinate 901,678, forward strand.
TTCATACAATATTAATAGGCCTACCCGATGATCATGTTTTAGGGTAGAAAAAATTCATGGCCCTCCATCTTTAAGTTTTTTTAAGAGCTCCAGCCGACACAAGATCAAAGCGCCGAATGGTAATTGCAAGGTTCAAACCCGGGTTCCAGGGGCGGATTGGCACATATTTTCCCACCGGACAATTTTGCCTTTGCCAGGCCACCCTCAAGAGAGGCCACCCTCAAGAGTTAAAATATTCATCATGTGAATTAGCCCAACTTAGTCTACACAACTAGAGAATGTAGAAGATTAATGGTCATTTTGATCTGTATGTTCCAGGCGAGCATCTAGCACATTCTAGTGCATTTTGGAAGTGCCACTAGTGCATTTTGGATCTTGGCAGTTGGCAACACTGCCTCCAGCAGCGCGAGGCAGTGCCCTGGCGCTGCTGGAGTGAACGGGAATATGGCAACTCTCCTACTTGAAGGCTCTGGTGTAGGACACCTTTTCTTTTTTGAAGGATAGAAACACTAGTTTGCCTGGCCTGGGCCTGGTGCCCTGGCCTGCCCTGGACTTTTCAAAAAGAAAAAAAAAAAAAAGTCCAGGCCACTAGGTGGCGCAGGCCACCGGGAAAACTCCCTGTACTCCAGATGGCCAATCCGCCCCTGCCGGGTTCCCCCAGAGTTGGTGTCGATGTGTCCCTGAGCAACCCCTAATTACTCCCGATGTGCTGGTCATACATGCTCTCTTCGGCCATTGCTCTGTGAATTGGTGAATGGAATCTACTACCGGTATCTATGTAAAGTGCCTTGGATAAAGGCGCTATATAAATGCATTGATACACTATATAGCAAACCGAAAAATGCTTCTCAGGTCAAATATTGGATCCCCAATGATGTCACTGCATGGAAGACAGGCACAAAACTGCTCAGAATCCTCCCTTGAGACACAGACTAGAGAAAAAAAAAATCTGCTATTTTAGTACATTAGTGGGTACCTATTAGCCTATATGAAAATACATGGTGAAAATAAGTGGTGAAAAAAAGTTTGGGAATAACCCACACTGCGTTAAAAGTAGCCCATGCCCGACTGCTCTCTCTCTCCGCTCTCCTGGTTTTAATGGCTTCTTATTATAGCACGTAGCGCAGCTCTGCTTGACGCTAATGGCCATTTAAACACACTCAAGGTCAGGTCCTTTGATCGCAGTGACGTCACGGCAACCCTGCTCTCATTGGACAGTATTATTTGTGCGGGGGGGGATATATTAAAAATTACATCTGAAGGTCTGCACTAGTAGCCTGCGTGTGTGCGCATAGCAATTCAGTCTCCCTCTCTCTCTCTCTCTCTCTCTCTCTCTCTCTCTCTCTCTCTCTCTCACACACACACACACACACATGCTCACACATGCACGCGCACACACACACACACAGAGCTTTGTTCATCCAAAGGGACACATTAACCTCCCCCGTGCACCGTAGCGGCACATAACCTTCTGCTGATGGAGCCAGTGGGATGATGATGATGATGATGATGATGGCATAGCCGAGCTCCACGCATGCAGCCTCCAGGCAGTTTGAGTTTGTGACTGTGTGTGTGTGTGTGTGTGTGTGTGTGTGTGTGTGTGTGTGTGTGTGTGGGGGTGTGTGTGTGTGTGTGTGTGTGTGTGTGTGTGTGTGTGTTGTGTGTGTGTGTGTGTGTGTGTGTGTGTTGTGTGTGTGTGTGTGTGTGTGTGTGTGTGTGTGTGTGCACGTCCCGGATGTAACTTTACCCGATTGGGGTGGGCAGGAGAAAATGGGCAGCGGGAATACCGTACCCAAACCGTTTTCATTTAAATTCATCCCAAACCTGCACACTGAAGAGATGTATCTTGTCATATCTATAACACAAAATCTTCTATCTTCTATCTATTTTATATA
>CM076970.1:908572-958572 GCA_039105355.1 Benthosema pterotum
ACATCTGGTTAACCAACTGTCCATCATTTAGCCTGGGGGACCACTGGTTGAAAACCACTGTGATAGGAGGAGAAATGGTGAAAAACGAGGGTTTTATCTCTGGCGCCTGTCAATCAATTTCACCCCAACTCACCAGCCAAAAAGCACTAGATTCCGCCAGAGTTTTTCACTAATTTTGGCGCTAGGGGGGTCTGAAAAAGCGCAAAAATATAGCGACAAATGCGCCAAGTTGGCAACACTGATTGTCGCTGTAGTGCCACAGACTGCAGGTCGCCATGGACTGCGCAAAAGAGCGGCCCACTAAACGCGCTCTGGTGGCGAGAGAGAGAGAGAGGGGCAGAGACAGAGAGAGAGAGGAGCTGCACGGCTGCCAGTGGTGGATGTAACATTTCCCAATTGGGGGGCAGGATATAATGGTATGAAACCGCACCCATACAATTTCCGGCTACAGTACTTTTAATAGGCAAGTAAAACATCAGTGTTGTTGAAGTTGCAACGGACACGCAGCATGCATGAAGCTAAAGGTCTGACTCCGAGAGTTTTCTGTTTTCAATGATGAAACGCTGTCGGTTTAGTGGTGACAGTTTTCTGTTTTCAATGATGAAACGCTGTCGGTTTAGTGGTGACACAACTGTAGTTAGTTAGTAGCAGTAGTAGAGTTTCAAATCATTTTAAATATGAGCACTAAAAGCAATATCTTGGGTTGTTTTGCATGCCATCGTGTTTGGTGGGGCAGTCTGGGCATTAAGGGGGGCATTGTACCCCCCCCCCCCCCCCCCCCCCCACCCCCCCCCCCCCCCCCCCCCCCCATCCCCCCCCCCCCCCACCCCCCCGAATGCCTAGAACGCCCCTGATGGCTATCAGAGATACCTGCCGCCAGTGTTGTTGTGGTACTTTTAGAAGTGGGGGGACGACTCTTGAAGGGGAATTCCACCCATTTTCATTTTGTTTTTTCTGGACCCTATAGCGGGTCCATTTGGTTCCATTTGTACGCTCTCAGAAAAAAGGAAACTAATTAACATGGTGAAACGCAGATTGATGATGTCATCAAGATGTATTTCACCATGCTAATTTTTTTTTTCAGACCTCCATTTCTCCAGGAAACAGAATGGGGGGAACTTTTTTTTTTTTTTTTTTAACCATGTCCATACAACATATCTAAGGTGTATTAATGTAAAATATTGAAAATAAGTGGAATTCCCCTTTAAGACACATGCATGCACTTGCATTTGCAGTAAGTGTACATATTGAGAACGATTGTTTACAATAAGACAAAAAAAACTTTTGCTCCAAAAAATATCTTAGATGTGAGAAGTGGGGGACTCCCGTTCCCCCGCCGTCCCCCCGCCCCCCCCGCGGCCCCCCTCGTCCCCCTCCACTACACCCCTGCCTGCCGCTCCCTGTCTTCGTTTCCTCCCCCACCCACGGAAGACAAAGTATCTTTGTATCCATAGGGAGAGGGATGGATGGATGGATGGGAGCGAGGTGGGGGAGAGGTGTCCCAAAGTGTCCCGTCAGCAGGCTCCATCCGTGGACGAGAAGCGCAAAGCCCAGCAGAAGAGGGCCATTGAGCCAGAGCAACAGTATCGGTGTGTACGCCGAAACGCAACACCGGCTCCCATACTGCTGAGAGAGCGGGGATGGTACAAAGCCATGTGCCGCCCGGTGCAGTACACGGTGGTCTCTCTCTGTGTGTGTGTGTGTGTGTGGTGTGTGTGTGGTGTGTTTGTGTGTGTGTGGTGTGTGTGTGTGTGTTGTTGTGTGTGTGTGTGTGGTGTGTGTGTGTGTGTGACAGTACACCCTTGCGATAAGCTCTATTCTCACAGGCTCTGGCAGAAATAACAACTTGAGGTCCACTCTTCAATCAGCCTCTCCCTGCATACTGATGCAGATAGTGGGTGTGTGTGTGTGTGTGTGTGTGTGCGTGTGTGTGTGCCTCTGCACCAATGATTTCTAAAGGTGTCTAATAGATGCATCAAAGTCCGTGGTACTAGTCACAACCTAGAAGCATAGAAGCAAATCATGCAACATTTCGTCATGCTCTATTATCACATGATATGTCTAAACTAGGGCTTTTCATGATGCTGGATCCATTCCAAGCAACTCCTTGGCTAAAAACACATACCCCGTCATCATAGATATGCTCAGTCAGCACATTTGGCCAAGTGCTATATGCGCTATACCAGAGCAGCGCCTTGTGGTTAGTGTCCACCCTGGAACTTGGAGGCTGGGGTTCGATTCCCGGTCGGTCATACCAAATACTCTAAAAATGAGACCCAATGCCTCCCTGCTTGGCACTCAGCATCAAAAAAGGGATGGATTGGGGGTCCAAGTCAGCTAATGATTCCCAGCGCGGCAAGCCGCTCCTTGGAGCTCACCACTCTAAGTGATGGTCAAAAGCGGAGAACCCAATTTTGCTGCGGTAACGTAGTGACAAATCATGCGACTTTGACTTTTTGATATGGCCATTTATCCCAATGTGGTGTTTCTTTCTCTTGCAAACCTACAATGTTTGGAATGAACCCTAGCTAGATTGGCATATCACATGCTACATAAAGCAGGATAGTTTTTTAATGTTTTGCCTTCTATAGTTTGTGACTAGTACACCCGACTTTGACCTGTTTTATGAGGTTTCCCAACAGAGTTTGAATTAGTGGAATTATCTATTATTCCCAGATTGGTCAAATATCCAATAAAAAAAATATTCAAAGTGCAAATAACATACTTGCAGAAATTGTTTTATTTACTTATACTCAATATCATATTATAATGGATATTCGTTTGGGCCTCAACCACCACTGATATAGAGATATATAGTCCTTGTCATTTCTTTATGGACAGCTAAGCTGCAGTACCACAATGACCTGAGGTGGTGGGGGCGCTGATATGCACATTATTTATGATTTGAGTCATGACAATACTGAAGCTTGATAAAGCCAGGCTTGTTTCCATTTCATGCCAGCTTGGAAAATCAACAATGCTGGACATTGTAAAACAAAGTGGAAATACAAATTTGGAAACTGAGGACCGAAGGAGAGGAGGAATTATACAAAGTAGGGTACACTGATGACATCATTATAAGGCCAACAGATTCCAAACTGGCCTCCGTAAAACAATATAGGCCTACAATTGTAATAACCCCACCCAGGCCCTTTAAAAAAAAATAATTCATTCATTCTTTCAAATGTTGAGTATGGGTCAACAGCCATATCCGTCATCACAAATGTGTGAGTTATACTTATCACATGCTACATAAAGCATGATGAAATAATAGCATGCCAATTCTAAATAAAAATGCTCAAAATGCTCAAGTTGAAAACTTCTTGGCAAAACAAGAAAGTGCCGCACACACCAGTAGCCAAAGTGCCAATATATTTATTTAGGACATAGCATAGAATGAAATCCAACGTTTCGGCGGTTAAGCCTTCATCAGGAATACAGAGCACATAATGGTTCACACTTAAATAAGGTGCCAGGAAGTGATGGTAGCCAATCAGAAGGGGGTAGGGAAACACAGGTTTCTGTGATTAGTCATCAGTTCATCTTTTGATATGTCAGCTTTAAAAATAGAACATATACATATCATTATATAATGAAGAACCATACAGAAATAGACAATATGTCATACAAGTAAATACAATACAATCAAAGTTCATAGAGATATATAAATTGACAATCATGTCCTGAGGTTAGACCAAGTGCCCCTATTTTTATTCAATGGAGCCTGGGTAGGCCACCTGCAGGTGAAAAAAGTTCATAGTTAAAAAATACTATATATCAAAAAGGTCTGAATATATACACTTCTTTACAAAAAAGATTTAAGATCAAAGTCTATATTGAGGCCGAGTGGAGAAAGTGTTTTAAAGACTGGATCCAAAAAGCTCTCTCGTTAAAGTAAAAGTTGATCAATCTCCCCTCCTCTTCTAGGTACAGACACTTTTCTATGCCTATGTAATGGAGAGAGGATACTGGGTGGTTGGCTTCCCAAAATGAGCGGCAACAGGGTATGTCATATTTTTGCACCGAATGGTGCTGCGATGCTCTGCTATACGTGCTTTTAGCTCACGTGAGGTCTTGCCTACGTAGGCCTTACCACAAGGGCATGTCAGTAAGATAAATGACAGCCCGGTGGTACAAGAAATTAACACCTCTGATGGGATTTTTTTTGCCAAATGAGGATGTTTAAATTTCTGACATTTGTGAGTACTGTTGCATTGAGCACAAGAGCCGCATTTGTAATTGCCATATATTGGCACTTTGGCTACTGTGTGTGCGGCCCACTTCTTGTTTTGCCAAGAAGTTTTTCTACAGTTTTCTCCCTGGCCCTGCACCACCAAACAGGATTTTGGTGTGCGTGAGCATTTCTGTGCACAAAATGCTCAAGTTAACATTGATGGATTTTATTTTGATTTTATTAGAGATTAAACACACATTACAAGGAGTACAGTCAAGCACAGTACAGTAAAAAAAAGCATTGAAAGACTCTCTCTCACTCTTGTTTCTATTCGAGTGAGTTTTATTCCGAACAGCCTTCGTCAGAGGAGGGGTGACAGAGGAGGTGACATGTGAAAATAGCCTAAATTGGTTACAACACCACAATTAATTCAAAATGGCCGACAAATTTCCACCGATTGCGCTGCTTGCCACGGCGCGCCACCACCCCCCCCCCCCCACCCTCGCTGTTTCACATAGACACACGCAACTCGCCGTTGTTTTAAGTAGGCAAGTAAAATAATAGCATGGCATTTGGTTTTATTTTTAGTTTACACTCTCAAGAGCCAACTTTTCATCTGGTTACCTGGGGACCACCTGGAACCCTCTCAAGAACCACTGGTGGTCCTCGGACCACATTGAAAACTACTGGCCTATAGACCAGTTTTTATTACATCACCGTGAATGGAATAGGCTACAGGTTAGTATTCTGCAGTGTAGGATTAAATCCATGCATTTTTAGAAAGATCGCAGCCCCCCCTCTCCCCCACGTAGCCTAAAACAGAGATAGATAACTGCCAACAGTGACAAGTCAGTTCATAAACTCATATCAACCTTATGGTGTGATCGTGATTAATAAATGGATCGATGGCAGGCACATGACTGCAGGAGTGCAGGTGTTACATGAGTTAAAATATGAATCATCTTAATTAAGCCCAAGTCTACACAACTAGAAGATTAATGGTCGATTTGGTCTGTTATATGTTTAGCCTGTTTTGTTTCCTAAATGGTGATCCGTGGTCAATTTCTGAATAAATGGTTGGCCCTGGTATAAAAAAGGTTGAAAACCCCTGCTTTAAACCACAAATAACATTGATTCCCATTTTTGACATGCCATTTTTGACATGCATTCTTGAGTATGGCAATACATAATAAATAATAATAATATGGCAATAAAAGGATATTTTTCAATTCACTGGGATTTTCAACATCCTCCTGGCAATCCAAGACACTCCCAAAGCAAATATAGAATCACTTCCAGGTCCAGGAGAGTGAGGTGAACAACTACAGGAGGACATTGAGAAGGTTGCCCATGCAGGATCTAAAAATGACCAAAAATAATCTAATACAAATGCGACCTGAAAGATTATACAGCAAGAGAACTCACTGTCTCATAAACCACAAGGCTTGAGTGGCGAGGACAGCAGTTCTGTAAATGACATCATCGTAATCCAAAACTGACCCGATAAAACCACAACCGCTTCAGCAAAACCCTGTCCTCACTGAAGTTAACTTTGTTTCTGGTCTTAGTATTATCTGACATTTTATTTTATTTTATTTTATTTTATTTTATTTTATTTTATTTTATTTTATTTTATTTTATTTTATTTTATTTTATTTTATTTTATTTTATTTTATTTTATTTTATTTTATTTTATTTTATTTTATTTTATTTTATTTTATTTTATATATTTTTTTGATGTTTGTTTCTGAACAAATATAAACTTTTGGTTCAGATTCCTAATTTTCCACAATCATGGGGCCTCCGGGTTCAAACCGTTGTGAGACATGGATCATCCTGCTTTTTTCCCCCGGAAAGGATGCAGGGGCGGATGTAACCTTTCCCAATGGGGGGGGGGTGGTATGGGGATGGCTTCATCGGCCGTGTCGCTTCGCGCCACGGGCGATGTTGCACTCATACCATTTTTGGTTACAGGACTTTATATTAGGCAAGTAAAGCATCAATAATAACATCAGTTGTTGTTGAAGTTGGAACAGACACACAGCATGCATAAAGCTAAAGGTCTGAACCCCCCCCCCCCCCCCCCCCCCCCAATGCTCATGCCTAGATCCGCCCCTGAGGTGGATACTAGGGGGTGGGCTAAGGGGTGGATACTCTGCTGGATGCTGGGGTTCAGCTGGTATAACAACCCTGGATTGGTCTCTGGCATTGCGGAGATAAAAAGTGCACACAATTTATTTGCAACATTTTGCATGCCATTACCTGCCCCCCAGTGGATTTAGGTATAGGCTGGTCACTGTGAACTCACCCCCAGAGAAAATAATGTAGGCTGTGTGTGTGTGTGTGAGAGAGAGAGAGAGAGAGAGAGAGAGAGAGAGAGAGAGAGAGAGAGAGAGAGAGAGAGAGAGAGAGAGAGAGAGAGAGAGAGAGAGAGAGAGAGAGAGAGAGAGAGAGAGAGAGAGAAGGGGGAGGGGGAGGGGGTATGGACATGAGAGGTTTCTGCAGACAGTGCAGCATATGTGTGCTATAGAGCAGGGGTTTCAACCTTTTTGACACCAGGGTCAGATTTATTCAGCATTTCAGCCACCATTTGATGACATTTTAAGACCTAAAACTGAAGAACTCTTTTGGTTTTGTTCACAATTCCAGGATGGCTTTTGCAAAACAAAACAGTGTAGACTTCTTAATTACACAGTGCTAATTCAGGCGATGAATATCTTAACTCTTGAGAGTGTGAAAATGAAACCAAATGGACCCGCAAGGGTCCATTTGGTTTCATTTTACATTCTCATTTATTCACGTTAAGGAACCCCAGATAATATGTAACTGTCCACAGACAACCACCAGAAAATACTGTCTCCCTTTGTTATTGAAATGTTTAAAATATGATCAAAACATTTCTTTTTATTCTCAAAGTGTTTTTAAGTGACAGATGTCCAACCTCACTATATGTCGCTGTGAGGTTGTAGATCAGCTATGTTGGTTTGTGCCGGTCTTCATAGTCCTGTCCACTTGTTTCTGTCGTAAACCTGGCAACACAGAGGAACTTCTGCACACACAAACGCAAAGACTTATGGGTTGTAGGAACGTTGTGGATAAGATCCATAGTATTGTTTGTAAAGTGAAACAAACACATTTTTTTAAATTTAGAAGAATAATACATGACATGCAAAACAAGTTTTTGTTGTGAAGTGGCTTGTATGAAAGGTGGCGCTTTCAAGAGTTTCCATATAAAGTTTTGCGCACAGGGGCGGATTGGCCATCTGGAGTACAGGGAGTTTTCCCGGTGGCCTGCGCCACCTAGTGGCCTGGACAATATCCAAAATGCACTAGTGGAACTTCCAAAATGCACTAGAATGTGCTAGATGCTCGCCTGGAACATACAGATCAAAATGACCATTAATCTTCTACATTCTCTAGTTGTGTAGACTAAGTTGGGCTAATTCACATGATGAATATTTTAACTCTTGAGGATGTAAAAATTTATTTATTTATTTATTTATTTATTTATTTATTTATTTATTTATTTATTTATTTATTTATTTATTTATTTATATGCTCATTTTTACGCTCTCAAAGAGTTACTACATCTGGTTAACCAGCTGCCAGCCCCAGGGTGGCCTGGCAAAGGAAAAATTGTACCGGTGGGAAAATATGTGCCAATCCGCCCCTGTTTGCGCGTGCTTACGCGTGTGCGTGCATCCCACGCCGATGTGAGATTCAGCAAGCATCTGAGCATCACGCCACGCACGCATCAAAGCTGCACGCTGCGCGTGTGTTGCGCGCATCTGTGCGTGCATGAGGTAGGGCTGTATCTATAGGCATGCCATGGGCATGGAGGGAGGAGCATTGCCCTGACTGCCCCACCACCAAACATGATGGCCTGCAAAATAACCCACATTTCAAAGATGTTTCAAATTAAAGTGCTTATATTTAAAATGATTTGAAACACTACTACCACTGCTACTAACTAACTACAGCTGTGTCACCACTTAACCAACAGCATTTCATCATTGAAAACAGAAAACTCTCTGAATCAGACCTTTAGCTTTACGCATGCCGCGTCTCTGTTGCAACTTCAACAACCACTGATGTTATTATTGATGCTTACTAGCCTAATATAAGTCCTGCAACCGAAAATGGTATGGGTGCGGCTTCATCGCCCGTGTCGCTTCGCGCCACGGGCGATGAAGCCGCACCCATACCATTTCCCTGCCAACATCGGGCCTGGCATGGGGCAAGAAGAAGAAGAAGAATAAGAAGGAGAGTAGCGTGCTGGAACTCCCTCCTGCGCTCTGCTATGCATATTAGTCACGTTGCAGCGCATGCAGGAACAAAGAGGATTTCTTTTCACGGCCCCACATTCGTTTGAATTTGGGGGACGAGCTCGGGCCATGCATCCGGAGTGGAACTCCCCCAACCCCCCCCCCCCCCAACCCTCATGGGAACAGAGGCTCTTTCAGCACCCCATCCCCGGCTAATGGAGGGGAGCCTGGGCCAAAGATACTCTATGTATAAAGATAGGCATACTTCCATTGGCGCCACTATATGGTGGCGCCATATGGTCCTTGGTTTGCCCCGCGGTCTCCACTGGGCCGTGCTTCGAGGACCTCCCTAGGGAGATGCTCGAGAGGCATCCTAACCAGATGCCCCGAACCACCTAACCACCTACACCAGTGTTTTTCAACTGGTGGCCTGGGGAGCACCAGTGGTCCCTGAGAGGATTCCTAGTGGTCCACAGCTAAATGGAAAGTTGCTTAACCAAATTTAACTCTTGCGAGCGTAAACATGATACGCTCTCAAAAAGTTACAATATTCATCATCTGAATTAGCCCAAGTGTACACAACTAGAATGTAGAAGATTCACGGTCATTTTGAACTGTATGTTTGCCTGTTTTATTTCCGAAATCCAGGATGGTATTGTGGACCAAGCCAAAAGACATCTTTAGTTATGGGTCTGTGGGGCTAAAATGTTATCAAATGATGTTCCGTGGCTCAAATTCTGAATAAACCGTGGGTCCTGGTGTCAAAAAGGTGCAGCGATGTGTGTTTGACCAAGGTTTCAATGCTCTTCCCTGTGTAGATGACACGTTACAGGTTTCCCATGTTCCCAATAAGGGTGGGTAATAATAATAATAATAATAATAATAATAATAATAATAATAATAATAATAATAATAATAAGGGTAATAATAATAATAATAATAATAAACTTTATATTTTTGTTGAGTGTAATATAGCAACCTTTCATGTCATATAATGAACACAAAGTGCTTGACAATGCAAATGACACAGGCATAAAATAGTGAAAAGGTGCAACATACAACTTAAAGGTAGGGGAAGTGATTTCACTTTTGTCAGATATCACCCAAAAACATTTTTTTTCTGTTAAAATGCTCTATTATAAGGTGTGCAGACCATATATGGAGTTTCCCCCTCACCCACGTTAGCAGAGGAGCTAATAAAAGTTCCCCAGGTGGAGGGTGAATTCTCCTCCAATCAGGATCGAGCAGCAGGTTCACACAGTGTAGCTACTCTTGGGCGCCCCTAGTGCACCAGGCTGGTACTACACCATGAATTTCATATCACTTACCCTACCTTTAAGTTCCAAAAATCTGAACTATCCCTTTAAGAAGGAACGACAAAGCTCTGATTTGTGGTCCTGACCTTATCCACACTACAACACAGACCCATTGCATTGGCCATCGCTGCATGATGAAGCTGTAAGCGCGGCTGCCAAGCTCTTTTTCTCTGGCGGTAAAGATGGCTGTGGGTGTTTGTCAGCTCCCTGATGCCACAGTAAGTGAAATGAATGAGTAGACAGCATCGCTGCTAGCGGAGCATGGCTGTCCACTATACCAGTGGTTTTCAACCTTTTGACACAGGGACCACCATTTATTCAGCATTTGAGCCACGGACCACCATTTGTCGACGCTTTAGCCCCAAAGATCTACAACTAAAGAACTCTTTTGGTTTTGTTGACAATTCCAAGCAGGATTTTGCAAACAAAACGGTGTAGACTTCATAATTAAATAATGCCAATTCAGATGATGAATATTTTAACTCTTGAGAGTGTGAAGATGAATATTTTAACTCTTGAGGGTGTAAAAATGAAACCAAATGGACCCGCAAGGGTCCATTTGGTTTCATTTTTACATTCTCAAGAGTTACATCTGGTTAACCAACTTTCCATCATTTAGCCTGGGGACCACCTGTAACCCTCTCAGGGACCACTGGTGGTCCCCGGACCACCTGTTGAAAACCCCTGCACTATACTATACCCGACACCAACACCACCTTGTCCTTACAAGAAGTTATCTTTTAAAGCAGGGGCTTTCAACCTTTTTGATTCCAGGGACCACCCTTTATTCAGCATTTGAGCCACGGACCACCATTTGATTACATTTTCACCCTAAAGACCTAAAACTAAAGAATTATTTTGGTTTTGTTCCCAATTCAAACAAAACAGTGTAGACTTCTTAATTAAATAGTGCTAATTCAGATGATGAATATGTCAACTCTTGAGAGTTACATCTGGTTAACCAACTTTCCATCATTTAGCCTGCAGCCTCCCCCTTGCATTTCCTCCTGCCCCCCCCATTGGGAAATGTTACATCTGCCCCTGGGTGGTGACATTTTATAGTAGAGTCATTATAATACTGATACTAGATAAAAACATGGGTGGGGCAATGTCCCCCTAAATGCCCAGACCCCCCCCCCCCCACACACACACACACACACCACACACACATACACAATGTCATGCAAAACAACCCACATGTCAACGATGTTTCAAATTAGCATGCTTATATTTAAAATGATTTGAAAACACTACCACTGCTACTAACTAACTACAATTCTGGCACCACTAAAGCAACACCGTTTCATCATTCAAAACGAAAAACCCTCTGAGTCAGACCTTTAGCTTTATGCATGCTGCGTGTCTGTTGCAACTTCAACACAACTGATGTTATTATTGATGCTTTACTTGCCTAAATAGGTCCTGTATAATATAAATCTTGTGGGTTACAGGACTAAAGAATTTAACTAAAAATTGTATGGGTGCGAAAGCCGCCCTCATTCCATTTTTGCCTGCCCCCTGCCACAATTGGAAATGTTTTATCCGGCGGGAGCAGGTGAGGCAAACAACACCACCACCCTCACGCAATACGTAAAGTTATGGAGGAGGAGGAGGAAGGAGGAGGAGGAAGAGTGAGGACAGGGCGGATGTAACATTCCAATTTGGGGGGCAAGAGAACATGTTGGAGGGGCAAGAGAAAATGTATTGGTGCGGCTTCATCGCCCGTGTCGCTTCGCGCCACGGGCGATGAAGTCGCACCCATACCATTTTCAGTTACAGAACATATATTAGGCAATTAAGCATCAATAGCCTAATAACATCAGTTGTTTAAGTGCAGCAGACACCCAGCATGCATAAAGCTAAAGGTCGACTCAGAGAGTTTTCTGTTTTCAATGATGAACTGCGTTGGTTTAATGGTGACGAATAGTTAGTAGCAACAGTCGTAGTGTTTCACATCATGTTAAATATAACACTTTAATTTCTTGGGTATCTTGGGTTGTTTTGCATGCCATCATGTTTGATGGGGCAGTCAGGACATTTAGGGGGGCATTGCCCCCCCATGCCCATGCCTAGATCCGCCCCTGAGTGAGGAGGTTCACTGGCTGTGTACGGTCACAGAACATTGTCTGACTTTCAATCAATCCACACACACACACACACACACGCACCGCACGCACGCAACGCACCAGCACACCACACACACACACACAACACACACACACACACACACACACACACACACACACACACACACACACACACACACACAGAGCGTATAACAGGCAGCCCCTTTCATCTCCTCACCTCTCCTCGCAGGCACAGGCAGGCTGCTGCCTGCCTACGTGATACCCGTTGGTTGTATCCAGTAACTAAGTACAGTATGTGTACTTAAGTACTGCACTTTTGTTTTAGGTATTTTCCGCTTTCACTTATACCCCAGGTTTTCAGCCTTTTTGATACCAGGGCCCACCATTTATTCAGCATTTGAGCCAGCACGGACCACCATTGGAAGACGTTTAGCCCCACAGACCCCAAAACTAAAGATTTATTTTGCTTTTGTCCACAATACCAGGCTGGATTTGGGAAACGAAACAAGCAAACATGCAGTAAATCAAAATGACCAATAATCCTCTACATTCTCTAATTGTGTGGACTTCTAAATTAAGTGGTGCTAATTCAGATGACATTTCAACTCTTGAGAGTGTAAACATGAAACCAAATGGACCCGCAGGGCTTGTCCCAACATATACATTTACTTTATACAGTATATTTACTTTTTTCCCCCCTGACACGATAAACTTGCTCCCAGCCGAAAAAAGTAGGCAAGAAATAGCCAAGAAGTATCCATTGAAACCCTCAACAAAAAAGAACCCACAGCCGAGCATTCAATTGATTATTCAATTGATTCCTTGCAATTGAATGTTGAGAAACATTGTTCAAAAAGAGGACGATTTTCTCACAAAACTGTTCACAAAGTGGTGAACCTCGCTCCATCTTGCGAACGACTGGGATGCTCCTGTTTAGCCAATCACGACACTTAGGCATAACCTGTTTACAATTAACCTGTTTACCTGTGGAATGTTCCAAACAGGTGTTATTATTTGGGCATTCAGCAACTTTCGCAGACTTTTGTTGCCCCCGTCTCCAACTCTTCTGAAACGTGTTGCAGGGTTTACTGAGTAACAGACTGAGTACTCTTTCCTGCCTTCCGCCTCCTCCGCCTCCATATCACACGTCTATTTGGAAAAGAGAGACGCGCTATTGTTACGCGCCAGCACAATGTGCTATTGTGCAGCAACGTCCCCCTCCCTTTTCCTGAATGGGAGGAAGAGGATGAGAGACTCAGGTCGTTGCTGCTTCGGGGGCCAAAGCAGAGATGCGGGGCACGTGCCGTACATGCATCCGCCACGCGCTCGCTCGCTCGCCGTGCGCGATCGCGGCGTCGCCTTCTCGCTTCACAGAGGAAAACAAGCGAGAGACTTATTACCCAACATCAATAGCTTTAACCCATTGTGTCCTGTCTAGATTCTAGTTTCTGACAAAAGATGGTGCCAGATTCTAGTTTGTGGCACTTGTTTGTGATGCTAAATTCGTGTTTCTGACGTAGCTTCTGTTTTTTCCCTGAAAAAAATCATGCCTGTGTCAGTGATGCTCAACATATTTCACAGGACCACCAGAATTATCTATTTTTGCTGCGGACCCCCCCATCTAAAAAAAAAAAAAAAAAAAAAAAAAAAAAAAACTCTAGGGATTACCCAGAACAAAGATTGAGCTAAAATGTTTCATCTTAATTATACATTCAAAGACTTCTGCCACATTTTCATGATTTTTCAAAATAGCAGAGATACAACTCATATCGCGCCACTCGGTGCGCGATAGAGCTTGTAGATCTGCATTTTCAACAGATAAAACACCAAAACGCGTTCAGTACACAAAAGGTTACCGTCTCATTAATCGCGTGCGTACACAGGCCGCCCCGGCAAAAGTCAATTGGGAGTTACGCTCTGTCAGGATGCATTGTTGTCCGTTGCCGCGGCGAAAAAGGCAATCCTGCGTTAATGAGTGTTTAAGCGCGGAGCGTGGTTGCACAGGCCTCTGTTCGTTGGCGCCGCTGAATGCCAAGTGGCCACCATGAGCGCTAGTGCCGTCCGATATTATCCACGCGGTAGTCAGACCGACGTGCAATCTGTCTCCCTGTGGTATACGATAAGCCAATATCCAAGGAGCACAGAAAGCATCATTCTATAACTTTGTTGGAAGAAAGATCTGGAAGAAGATTTCACAAACCCTACCCATCTTTTTTCTGGGGTCTGTTTTGGGTCTGTGGCGCGAAAATCTCCTCAAATGGTCATCCATGGCTCAAATGCTGAATGAATAGTGGGCCCTGGTATCAAAATGGTTGAAAACAACTGTAATAAGATATCTCTAAGCTATTATTCTGGGTGTCGCGTCTGCCTTTTGATCCAATTTATTCCCTCCTGGCGTCCCTGTTTTGGCAGGTGAGAGAGAGAGATAGATAGATGGATGGATAGATAGATAGATAGATAGATAGATAGATAGATAGATAGATAGATAGATAGATAGATAGATAGATAGATAGATAGATAGATAGATAGATAGATAGATAGATAGATAGAGAGAGAGAGAGAGAGAAGAGAGAGATGTTTTAAAGGGAAATTAATATGAAATTTAGCTTTTAATTTCTTTAGTGTTTTTGGAGCACCAGTTTGTGTTTTCTGTCCCCACAAATTATCTAGTTTACACAGTCAGCCTTTCATATAATGTAGCTTTCATATAATAGCTTTAATGTAAATTTCTCTCAGGTACAGCTTGTTTGATTTTGGCCTCATAATGATGCCATCAATGCACTTTGCTTTGTATAATTCCTTCAGTCCTTTATAGTTCCAAATTTGCACGGTTGTTAGACCGAACCCTCCAACCAACCCTTGCGGTCCAATTGGTTTCATGTTTACACTCAAGAGTTAAAATATTCATAATCTAAATAAGCACCATTTGATTAAGAAGAATTATCATTTTGATCTTTATGTTTGCCTGTTTTGTTTGCAAAAATCCAGCCTGGAATTGTGGACAAAACCAAAACAAATCTTTAGTTTTGGGGTCTGTGGGGTGAAAATGTCATCAAATCGTGGTCCGCGGCTCAAATGCTGAATAAATAGTGGACCCTGGGATGAAAAAAGGATTAAAAAACACGGGAGTAGAAGAAAGATGTGTACAGTTTGAGTAATACGGCTTCACTACTGGCTATGCCATTACATTTCAGCCATGGCACACAAAGAGATAGGAAAAAAACAAGTGGTAAGAATAGCATTTGGCTGCTGGCTCCTGCCTGTGTCGTCCTTGGGCTCTGGTAATGTGTCCTCTGTGTTCAGAGCATATAGTCCCTGTAGCTTAGAATGTAGGTTGGACTCATTTCCATCTCCACAACACGGATGGCAGAGAGAGAGAGAGAGAGAGAGAGAGAGAGAGAGAGAGAGAGAGAGAGAGAGAGAGAGAGAGAGAGAGAGAGAGAGAGAGAGACTTGCTGCTGGTTGTAACTGGTTTACCCATGAAGCCTTTTTATCTGGCACTAGTACAAGTGATAATACCCCCTGTACCTCTTTTAAATTCAGGGTGCCATATTTTGATTGCCTTAAAGGGATATTTCATTTAAAAGGAAACAAAAAAAGTTTTCTCTGTGGTTTTGGAGCATTCTGAACTGCAATAAAAACAGGCAAAACAGTGAAAACAGTGACTTCTGGCAAATCCCATTTACATACAGTATATGGGCTGTGCAGGCGACATCACAAACTGCACGGACATCCGAGCACTTGTTTGAGCCAGAAAAGCTCCGGACCACAAAATCTATTATATGTTAAAAGTTCAGGATTTCTGCATGCTCAGAAAACCTACACAACTTAAGAAAAAATACAGAAAACAAAACAAAACAAATATTTTATTTATTGATTTGTTTGTTTTGTTTCAATGTATATGGGCATTGGATAAAGGCCAGAAGGTATTTTTGCCACTCAATAGGCATTCTCCTATAAATTCCTGGCATGTTGATGACGTTAACTTCTAGAGCTGATTAAGATCAACACTTTTTGCCGTGTCCTGTTGGTTATATCATGGTAGACACCCAGGCTTTCATTTTTGTCTGTGTTGCGCAGGGGCGGATTGGCCATCTGGAGTACAGGGAGTTTCCCGGTGGCCTGCGCCACCTAGTGGCCTGGACATTTTTTTTTTTCTTTTTTTTAAGTCCAGGGCAGGCCATGCAGGGCACCAGGCCTAGGCCAGGCAAACTAGTGTTTCTATCCTTCAAAAAAGAAAAGGTGTCCTACACCAAAGCATTTCAAGTAGGAGAGTTCCCATATTCCCGTTCACTCCTGTGCACCAGGGCGCCCACGCTGCTGGAGGCAGTGTTGCCAACTGCCAAGATCCAAAATGCTCTAGTGGCACTTCAAGAATGCACTAGAATGTGCTAGATGCTCGCCTGGAACATACAGATCAAAATGACCATTTATCTTCTACATTCTCTAGTTGTGTAGACTAAGTCGGGCTAATTCAGATGAATATTTTAACTATTGAGGGTGTAAAAATGAAACCAACCCGCAAGGGTCCATTTGGTTCCATTTTACGCACTCAAAGAGTTACATCCGGTTAACCAGCTGCCCCAACCCCCCCCCCCCCCCCCCCCCCCCCCCCCCCCCCCCCCCACGGGGTGGGCGTGGCTCCAACTGATGTGACGTAGCACAGCAGTGGAGGGGCGGTAGGTAGGGGGAGGGGCCGGGGATGACGATGCGTTGGTGAGATCAAATCAGATCAGCTCATCTGCCGTCCCAATTCCTCTGTTTGAATGTTTACCAATATGACACTTACCCTGTACCCTGTGTTTTGCGGTTTTCATTTTTCTTTCTCCACAAAATCAACGTTTTTATAGCCATTATTTACCAGGATTTACCAGGATCAGTTTTTAGATGCTCTGATTGGTTCAGAAACCCCCTGTGCCAGATAATCGGGTGGCATCCATAATAATAATAAAAAAAAAACACCATTTCTGGTTCACCGCACCTTTAAATTTGATATCCATTTTGATTGGCATATTGGTCATATAAGCCATTCAATAAATTTCAGCCTGTTTTCTATCAAAAAGTGATGGGGTACTGTGGTTAACAAATTGGTCCTACATTACCCAGCATCCGTTGCAGCATAAGTTCTGATTGGTCCTCGTAATCGAGGACCAATCAGATGTGTGTGATGTCATTTTCCCGGGAAGCATGGGAAAATGACATCACACACATCACACTTTATTGGTATGTGTCTTATTTCTACCATATAATGTGTTCAGATATATAATATATAATAAAAACTGAGTAGTTCTGGCTGTAATCACGGGACTTTTTGTGGAGGACGATTCAGAATTTCCATTGGCTTTCATTGTCGTGTGCCTCATAACGTTATCAAGCAGCATGTACTTGTTTACAGGAAGTAAACTGATTTTTTAACGTAGTTTTATATATAAAAATACACAACAGTGCAAATGTTCACATTTTTGGACATGCATTTTCGGGTATTGCCTTAATGACCGCAGTGTGGGGAAAAAAACATATTTTTCAATTTCACTGGGCCTTTAAGATCTGTGAAAAAGTCACCTTCAAAATAGGTAAAACAAGAAATGACGCATCATTTAAGTGGCAGCTGCTGTGTTATTTCGGCAGAAGACTAACCCTAGAGCAGAGATAGCCAATCGGATGTTTGTTGGTAGCGTTGCCGAGAGACCAGATAGCCAATCAGGTAGAGGGTACAAAAACCCATAGTGCGGACATAATCACAGATCCTTAGAGTATCGACAGAGTTTGTCCAGGGCTGCATAAACAGCGCACGAGAGTTGTTTTATGCCCCCTCAATGTCGCAAACTTTGTCGGCAACCTATTAGACACTGGGACCACGCAATCTCTTCATCTCCAACATGCAAAGTTACAGAACAGTCTATTTTTCAACTGAGTCCAGAGAACCACTGCACTGCCCGGGCAAGTTACTGGGAAAATGTAGTAACCTACACTACTTGTTACTCTCGAAAAAATGCAGCTAAGCTACACAACAAGCTATCGCCAGAGATTTGTAGCAAGCAACACTACAAGCTACATGACAAAAGTAGCTTGATGTAGCTTGCTACATAATCACTAAATAATATAAATATGTATCTTAACTTAATGTACAACTTTCTAAATACTAA
The DNA here is from genome assembly GCA_039105355.1 of Benthosema pterotum. NCBI lineage: Eukaryota > Metazoa > Chordata > Actinopteri > Myctophiformes > Myctophidae > Benthosema > Benthosema pterotum. The sequence goes on from CM076970.1 coordinate 926,561, forward strand.
TCATAATAATAAAACAATATGGGTAAAAATCATAATGATAATAATTTAGCGGAGGGTTTGAACATAGGATGGTGGCATGTTTAAGTTTTGGGATGTATATTAGAGGTTTTCTACCCATTAAAATGGGTGGAATTTGAAAATGTGTGTGGGAAAATGTAGTAAGCTACAATCCTTGTTACTCGAAACAAGTAGTGTAGCTTCACTACAAGCTACTCGAAACAAGTAGTGTAGCTTCACTACAAGCTATTCCCAGAGCAAATGTAGTAACCTACACTACAAGTTACGGGAAAATGTAGTTAAGCTATGTAGCTTAGCTACTTGTAACAAGCTACTGCCCATCACTGCTATAGACTAATGAAGGTCAGGGCTAAATGCATGTATGTACTCCGGCAGTGCATGCGTTCGTTTAGCTGGCATTTCCCTCAGCGCAGCCGACTGTTCTCGGAGCGTTCAGACACGCGCAGCATGCCGGCTCATTATCGAAGCCGTGGTGTGACATTTGCAGGCATTCCGCGCGGCCGCCGGACTTGGACTCCACGACTTGACCTTTTTGGTGTGGCGGGGCGCCGCAAAGGCTGGAACCTAGAGACGTAGGAATGAGAGGGATACGGTGGTGGATGTGATTACAGCGTGGATGTGATTCTTGTGTGGACTGATAGTAGTGTGTGTGTGTTTTTTTTTAAACAATATGTTTATTAAAGATTTTTCAGTTTTTATAGGACAGACAAAAAAGAAACACACAGACAAGACTTGAAATAAAAAAAAGAAAGAATACAGTAATAATAATAAAAAGAAAAAGGAAAAAAAAAAAGTATATACATACATTAAAAAACATTACACAATACTGGCACTTAAACTGGCGACGTTAGAGTCCACTGCACAGGGTGCAATTATACATTTTCAGATTCAATCAATAAATGGGATAGTGCTCACAAAGAAAAGATAAAAATAAATAAATTAGAGAAGGAGAGTATGGGTAATGGTCCGCGACGTTGCCATTGTCATAGCCTGGTCTAGCCCTCAATGATTTTGGCCTTGGGGGGCGGGGGTGTCGTGGGATACCCACGGCGGAAGTGCTGCGCTCTGATTTGATCTCACTAACGTGTCGTCATCTCCGGCCCCTCCCACGCCCGTCCGCTGCTGTTCTACGTCACATCATTTAGAGCGACGCCCACCCCAGAAGGTTGACACCCCCCTCAAGGCCACTTTCCAACGCGCGTTAGTCCAGGCTTTCCGTTTTCGCGCAAGGCGGACGAAAATGAAAGCCTGGGTAATGGTCCGCGACGTTGCCATTGTCATAACTGGAGCGTGTCGTGTTGGGAGCCATCATTCTCGTTCTCCCCATCCCATCGCCTGAAGGGATCCGTGCTCTGATTGGTTCCCTCTGTGCCTGGGCGTGTATGGGTTTATTGCGGAGAACCGTGCGGCCACATCTACAAGTAATTCACTTCCTTCAGCCAGGTAATTTGGGCCGGGGCGCATTTCTCAGGGGCCAGTGGTTGTTGACCTCGACTCCCCTGCCCCCCATCGCCCGTCCCCCCCTGTCACAGAGTGAAAAAGTCCACTTTCATTGGTCGGGGTGACAAATGTGTTTTGTGTCTGTGGAACGCACAGGTTCTTTCGCTCTCTTCGCCAAGCTCTCTTTCCTTCTCCCCCCCCCTCCCTCTGTCTCTCTCTCTCTCCCCCTCCCTCCCTCTCTCTCTCTCCCCCTCCCTCCCTCTCTCTCTCCCTCTCTCTCTCCCTCTCTCTCTCTCTCTCTCTCTCTCTCTCTCTCTCTCTCTCTCTCTCTCACACTTTCTCTCTCTCTCGTGCCATCTCTCATCGTCTCTCACTCATCTCTCACTCGTCTCATTTTCTTCCACTCCTTTCCGTTTTTTTTTCTCACTCGCACAGAAGCCAATAGAATTGACTTTGTCCCCCTCCTCTCTCTCTCTCTCTCTCTCTCCTCTCTCTCTCTCTCTCTCTCTCTCTCTCTCTCTCTCTCTCTCTCTCTTGTGTTCATGTCCACAGTGGGTCATAGCGCTATCGCAGAGCAGCAGCAGCAGCAGCAGCAGCAGCAGCAGCAGCAGCAGCGGTCAATGGGGGAAGCTGTGAAGGTGACCTATTTTGGTTTGTGTTACTTTATTTATTTATTTTATTTCCTGGCGGGTCCTAGGTGATTTTAGGCTCCCCAAGGAGGGGAGGAGGGGACTTTTTTTGTGCCAAACACACAGCTAAATGATGGACCATCGGTAACCAAATGGACCCTTAAAGATCTGTGACTCTTGAGGGCGTTAAAATGAAACTTTTTTTTGTGCCAAACACACAGCTAAGTGATGGACCATCGGGTAACCAAATGGACCCTTAAAGATCTGTAGCTCTCGAGAGCGTTAACCAAAATGGACCCTTACAGGTCCAGTCCCTTACGAGTCCATTTGGTTTCATTTTAACACTCCCAAGAGTTCAATTGTACTGTATGTGTCGACACAATTACAAAATGCAGAAGAATTGTTATTTTTGACCAACGTTTTCCCAGTTATCTCGTGGACAAGAACTTGAAAATCCTTAATTTTGTGTCTGAGAGACTAAACTTTTTTTTCCCAACTTTTTCTTTTGCCACCAGGGGGGGCTAAGTACGTCCTAAAATCGCCAATGCCAGGGGCCTGGCCATGGGCTGCAACACAGGACATGGGATCTGTCTGTCTCTCCCGCTCGTGTCTTGTGTTGCAGCCAGTGGACGCGCCCGTCTACCCTCCTGCCTGCCTGTCTGCCTGCCTGCCTTTCTGCAGACAATGTGGCCTTGCCTGCCCTCTTCCTCACCCCCTGATCTGCAGCCCTCGCCCGCGGCAGCTCCATGGGTGTTTTAGCCGTGGCGGGAAAACAAGATGGACGCCGTCGAAATGTGGAGACGATCCCGGGAGCGCCTTCCTTGACTTGACCATCGTCCACTCTATTTGAATATCGAACGCTTTCTTGCCAGCTTGTAGAAAGAAAACAGAAAAAGCCACGGGGAAGTGCGAGGTCTGCTGTATTGAACTGAAGAGGAGCTTTTTTTTTTGCTCGCCTCAAAACGCAGTGTTGCCTTGGGCGTTACATGCAGCCGTTTTTACAGTATTTGTTAAAATGTTGGTATTATGAGGGGTGTTAATGGTTTAATGCCTGGTTTGCCTGGTGAGTGGTGATGGGTGGAGATCCACTGGAACTGAAGCCACACCCACAGCTAAAGCTGTGTTATAATTGCTATATAAGTGCTTATATAAGTATATAAGTGCTTATAATTGAAATGTTTTGAAACACTATGCTACTAAGTAACTACAGTTGTGGCACCACTAAACCAGTAAGGGTCCATCATTGAAAACAGAAAACTCTCTGAGTCAGACCTTTAGCTTCATGCATGCTGCGTGTCTGTTGCAACTTCAACTACAACTGATGTTATTACTTGCTTAATACGTAAGTCCTGTAACCGAAAATGGTATGGGTGCGGCTTCATCGCCCGTGGCGCAGTTGTAGTGAAGTAAAACTACACATTTCGCCTCAGAGATGTAGTGTTGTGGGATTAAAAGAGACTGGGAATGGAAAACACTCAAATAAAGTACAAATGTCTCAAAATTGTACTGAAGTACAGTACTGTATCATTTCTAGAGGGTAATTACTATGGGCGTAACAATATAGTAACTGCATCAAACACTGGATTTTCAATTTCAAGAATCGAAGAACCGGTATATCGAAACGAAAACAACAATATTAACTATATAGTCAGAGTCTGGTGACAACTCGACTTAACCCCTTTATGGACGAGTGGGTCAAATTTGGAACATAAGGTCCGCACACTGGACTGAAGCTCCATTTAAAGGTGTTTATTTCACCATAAACATGATGACGTTTCGAGCCTCACGGCTCTTCATCAGATGAAGAGCCGTGAGGCTCGAAACGTCATCATACTCTGATATGAGGTTTCCACCCGACAGACAATACCACCATTTGATTACATTTTCACACCAAAGCAGTGTAAACTTCTTAATCAAGTGGCGCTAATTCAGATGAATGAATATTTTAACTCTTGAGAGTGTGAAAATGAAACCAAATGGACCCGCAAGGGTCCATTTGGTTTCATTTTTACATTCTCAAGAGTTACATCTGGTTAACCCACTTTCCATCATTTAGCCTGGGGACCACCTGGAACCCTCTCAAGGACCACTGGTGGTCCCCAGACCACCTGTTGAAAACCCCTGCTCTAATGGCTTTCAAGGAGCTTGTCAACATTGTCTGTTCCAATTAAACTGCCACCACGAAAAAAAAAAGCTCCCACAACAACAAGAACAACAAGAACAACAAGAACAACAAAACAATGTTGACAAAGTGTTGACATTGACAGCGGTGCCCGCAGGGCATATATGCCATCTTTGAGTGTTTTGTTTTTTTTACGCAGTTGTCTCCCAGACTCCCCCTTATACTCTCTTCGGTTTGGATGTCTTTGTTGTCTCCTAATTGCGTTTACTTGTGCTTCAAAGCATACGGCGGCTGCCTGCAGCAGCAGCAGCAGCAGCAGCAGCAGCAGCAGCAGCAGCAGCAGCAGCAGCAGCAGCAGCAGCAGCAGCAGCAAAGCGTTTGTTTCTGTTTCTCTGCACGCCGCTCCTCGTGTAATGTATGCTAATCAGTGGATTATTAAAGTGACAAAACGAGTTATGCCCATTGTCATTCATCCCTAATCTCTCCTCCGTGGCTTCGCTGCCTACGCTGCTGCTGCTGCTGCTGCTGCTGCTGCTGCTGCTGCTGCTGCTGCTGCTGCTGCTGCTGCTGCTGCTGCTGCCGCTGCTGCGCTTGTGCCTGGAGGATTCTCTCAGTCAGAGCGTGTGCACACACACACATGCACACACAAGGGGTGGATCTAGGCTTCGTGATGTGGGGGGGGGGGGGGGTCCAGTCTGCACAGTCTGCCCCACCAAACACTAAGGCATGCATGCAAAACAACCGAGGATATTTCAAATTAAAGTGCCTATATTTAAAATGAGTTTAAACACCACTGTTACCACGATCTCTCGCGTAGGTGTAGTAACGGTGGGGTGAGAGCTAACGAAGAAGGTCAGAGCTCCCCGGGCACACAGGTTGGATGGGGAAATGGTAATGTGCGTCTCGCGAACGGCTTTCTCACTGCTCCAATATCCAATACTGATTCCTTCTCTGTGTGCTCCCCCACGGGGGCATGGTTTTAAGCCCCTTCTGGTTCAGTTCAGTGACGTCACGCCGCCGCATCGGCATCCTTCGCAACACTCCCCCCTGAGCCCAGCATCTGGGCTCACGGTTCGCTTCGATGGTGGCGGTGCGCAGCGGCGTGGCTGTTCCTCAGGTCGCCTCCTATGTCCTAGGAGGTCTGGCACGGGGTAGGTCGGGCTCCCCCCGTGAGCGACCGCCCTGTGACAAGTCGCTTGTCCTGGTCGTGGGCTTGCGCCGGGACCTCTTCTCTTCGGCCTTCTGCGCGTCCTCCCTCGGGACAGCTGCCTCTTCCGGCGGCCGCGGAGGCTCAATCGGTCTTGTGACTGGCCGTGTGTGGGTTCGGAACTACTTGATGGCTAGGGCTGCTCACTTCCGGGCGAAACGCGCCCGGAGCACCCGCAACTAGGCTGCTCGCGTCCGGGGCGATGCGCGCCCGGAGCGGCCCACGGTTGGCTGCACGCGTCCAGGGCGATACGCGCCCGGAGCGACCCACGGTTAGCTGCTCGCGTCCGGGGCGATACGCGCCCGGAGCGACCCACGGTTGGCTACTCGCGTCCGGGGCGATACGCGCCCGGAGCGGCCCACGGTTGGTAGCTCGCACCCGGGGCGATACGCGCCCGGAGCGGCCCTCAGTTAACTGCTCGCATCCGGGGCGATACGCGCCCGGAGCGACCCAACCGTCTCACGTCCTCTGGATCCGTTAACGGATGGAGGGCTCGGCTTTGCGGTGTTCCCCCGTGGTCAGCTCGGTACTCGTCGGTACTCGTCCGTGGTCAGCTCGTCGCTCCCCCCCTGCGTTTTCTCCTGAGTAAGCGCAGTCATCTTGACGAGTTCCTTGAAGGAGGATGGGAGGGGGGTGGTTGTCGCTGAAGCGTGGAAAATTGATTTTGATAGTAGTTCTACCTAGTGTCTGTATCTCGGACACTCTGTGGCCTACAAAGACCTTGTGTGTGCAGGATTGAGACTTCAGCCAGCGTAGCACTGTAGTGGAGTCCGTCCCGAGGGTATGCGCTTCGATGTTCAGTGTGAGTTCTTGCTTGAGAGCTGCAGCCGACTGCCGGGCTGCTAGAAAAGAAACACCGCTCTGAGAGTGCGTGCTTCGGGTTCGCGAGTCTCAGGGTGGATGGTGCGGGCTGTTGCAGCTCGCGGTTCGACTTGTTGGGACCGCCTGCTTCCAGGGAGGGGTGGGTATTCTCATCGCCCAGGTAGTAGGCACCAGGTAGTCTAATAGGCGAAGTGGCCAGCGCTCTTGTGCCCGTGCTTGGGATGGGATTGATTGCTCGCCCAGTTGCCGAAGAACTCAGAGACTTCGTTCAGCTCGTGAAGAATTGTGAGGTGGTCTCCAGGACAACTCGAGCAGGTGTAGGGGGCTAGGTTGCAGCTGACTGTAGGATGGTTCCTAGCGCATCTCAAACACGCGTTGTTGTCCTGTACCCACTCTTGCTTCTGGGCTCTGTCCATCGTCTGCAGTTCGGGACACTTGTTGGTGACATGTTGGTTGCTGTTGCAGACGGGACAGTATCGGTTCCCTCGCTTGCCGTGAGCATGGGTGTGGTTCGTCATGACCTGGTTGGAGCTTAGGTCCTTAGGTTGAGGCTTGGCTCTCTTCGCGGCCACGTGAGTGATGGTGGCTTCCCTCCCCCCATCAGCCTCAATAGGCTGATAACGCTTAGAATCCGATCCCAGGGAATGGCTCATGGAGGGATTGAACTGCCGCGATGGATTGTGTTGATGTTGTTGAGGAGCGGCGTTGCGGTCGTCTGAAGGGGGTGTGGCGCTCCAGATGACGGCCGACTGTGCTAGGTACTCGGCAAAGTCGGCCACAGTGGGGGGCCTCCCTAGGTTTGTCGCTTTGCTGCCCCACCAGGACTGGACCGCGGGGTGGAGGCTCTGGTAGATCTTGGTGATGATCTTGTTGTTCTCGATGCCGGTTTCGCGGTTATTCCTGCGGAGCAAGGTGTCAAGGCCTTTGAGCAGTTCTGCGTGGTGTTCCAGAGCGGCATCGTCCCTCGGGGGCGGCAGCTTCTCTATTTGTCTCTCCAGGGCGGTGATCGCGTTGCGCCCAGCGTAGCGGGAGTCGAGCTTCCTTATGGCGTCGTCAAAGGCTGTTTCGGAGTCACAGTCCAGGAAGAACTGGATGTAACTTCGTGCTTTGCCGGAGGTGTACTTGCGCAGCTCCTCTAGGCGACTGTCATGCGGGTAGTGGCCGAAGTGGTGCATGAAGGTAGCCTTCCAGCGTTCGTAATAGGTCGGTCTGGAGCCGTCGAAGACCTCCAGGGTGACCGATTGCCGGGGTAGCAGTTGTGCCAGGTCATTAAAGGGGACGGCTGGTGGTGCGACCGGGGCGGGGCAGCCGCCATTCTGGGCCGCTTGGGGGTTCTGGTGATGCGGGGCTTCGGGAGCCTGAGCGGCTATGGGTGCTGCAGCACCGACTGGGGCTGGGCACTCGGCGAGCTCGTCGAGGCGCTCGTTTGTGGCATCTATGCGGACATTCAGACCGTCAAAGCCGTCAACGACACCCTTACCGGGAAGGTCGAGGATATCATGACCCGCATAGACCTGTCAGACGAGCTCACTTTAGAAGTCGAGAAGAAAGTCCAAACCCTGGACACGCACACACGCATGCGCCTAGATAAGCTCGAGGGCTTCGACGGCTTAGAAGGCTCGAAGGACCAGAAATGTTACCACGATCTCTCGCGTAGGTGTAGTAACGGTGGGGTGAGAGCTAACGAAGAACGTCAGAGCTCCCCGGGGCACACAGGTTGGATGGGGAAATGGTAATGTGCGTCTCGCGAACGGCTTTCTCTCTGCTCCAATATCCAATACTGATTCCTTCTCTGTGTGCTCCCCCACGGGGGCTCGGTTTTATGCCCCTTCGGTACAGTTCGGTGACGTCACGCTGCCGTACCGGCATCCTTCGCAACAACCACTATTGCTGCTAACTAACTACAGCTGTGTCACCACTAAACCAACAGCATTTCATCACTGAAAACAGAAAACTCTCTGAGTCAGACCTTTAGCTTCATGCATGCTGTGTGTCTGTTGCAACTTCAACAACTGATGTTATTATTGATGCTTTACTTGACTAATAAAAGTCCTGTAACCGAAAATGGTATGGGTGCGGCTTCATCACCCGTGGCGCGAAGCGACACAGACGATGAAGCCGCCCAGAAATGTTACATCCGCCCCTGGCGCGCGCGCACACACACACACACACACACACACACACACACACACACACACACACACACACACACACACACACACACACACACACACACACACACACACACACACACACACACACACACACACACACACAGACAAATCAAAGGAACCTTTTGGATTACTTCATTAGCAATGAATACGGAAAATTTCTGCATTTCTCACACAGCCAAGGGGAGACAATTTGCAGCAATTCCCCTGCAGACAGTCCTGCTAGCGTATTTTTCAGATGGTAATTTTTTTTTAGTAAAACTAGAATCCAATGTAGAACGATCGTTACATTTGGTACTTTGCGTATTTAGGGGTGTAACGACACATTTTACAAGCCGCTCGATCCATATTATGCAATACATTGTTGAAGATAGGATACAAGGACGCCACTGGTTCATACTGATTCATTCCAGAGGTTTTCAACCGTTGTCATACCAGAGCCCACTATTTATTCAGCATTTATTCAGCCAGAGCTAACCATTTGATCTTGACTGTAGTCTCTTGTACCCAAAACTAAGATTTGTCGAGTTTGTGTCCACAAAATAACTGGCAAAACGTTGGTCAAAATAACAACTCTTCTACATTTTCTAATTGTGGATTGTAGATTCTTGACAGGTAATTCAGTATTATAAGGTTAAGATTATAATCTATAACTATAGTTAGATTATAATCTAACTCTGAGGACCATCTGGAAACCTCTCAGGGACCACTGGTTGAAAACCTCTAATCTAAACTCAATACAGTAACTATTTATCAAATGCATTAAATATGTGTGAAACATGTGGACAGTGCCGTTTTTTATGGAAAATGTAATATAATGGATATTAATAATTAAAAAGAGTGATCTGGCATATAGCTAGACATTGTATTTGAACATGTGTGTTTAAATACATGAAATGAGTAAGTATTGGTCCAATTTGATACTGATTCTTTACATTGATTGATATAATCCAAAGTCAAACGATATGCTACGATATTGTGATGTGATACAAAGTGTGCGAATACAAGAGGCCGAAATGAGTTTTCGCCGACAGGTGACTCGGAGTAGAGCTCCTTTGCCTGGAAAGGAGTCAGTTTAGGTGGGCATCTGGTTAGGATGCCTCTCGGGTGTCTCCCAAGGGAGATGCACGACCCTTGGGGCAGACCAAGGACCAGATGGAGGGATTACATGGACTCTCTGGCCTTGGGATCGTCTTGGGATCTCCCAGACGGAGGTCTCTAATGTTGCTCTGGACAGGGAAGTCTGGTGGAGCTGTTGCCCCCCTGCCCCGACCTTGGATAAGCGGATGTATGGACGGGTATCTATATTCTTGTATCAGTATCTTTGAAGTGGTTTTCAAATAAGTTTTCAAATAATTGGAGTAGAGTAAAATTACCATAATATATTTGGCCCCTGAGATGTAATGGACTAGAAGTCAAAGTGCAGGGAAATGGAAGCACTTCAGTATTAAAAGGAAAATACAATATAGGGCTGTTGAATTATTAAAAAATGTCATCAGATTAAACACAGCTTCAAAACTATTTTAATCATGATTAATCACCATTCAAAGTATGTCTGAAATATGCCATGTTTTCCTGTACAGCATTTGAGAGAAAAATAATCGGGGATAATATTTAACAAAATAGTTGATCTACAACCCCCAAGCTATACCCTACGGCACAGGTCTTCAACCTTTTTGACACAAGGGACCACCATTTGATTACATTTTCACACTAAAGACCTAAAATTAAAGAATTCTTTTGATTTTGTCCACAAATCCAGGCTGGGGTTTGCCAACAAAACAGTGTAAACTTCTTAACTAAGTGGTGCTAATTCAGATGATGAATATTTTAACTCTTGAGAGTGTAAAAATGAAACCAAATGGACCAGCAAGGGTCCATTTGGTTACATTTCTACATTCTCAGGAGTTACATCTGGTTAACCAACTTTCCATCATTTAGCCTGGGGACCACCTGGAACCTTCTCAAGGACCACTGGTGGTCCCTGGACCACCTGTTGAAAACCCCTGCTCTACGGCTTTGTGAAAAATGAAAATAATGCTCAGTTTAATCAGATTCATCAATTGATGGCATTAAGTTGTTATTTTCTGACACTGCCTGTACTTAGGTAGTTCACGCCAGTAAACAGACTGTCAGACAATTTGAGACGATCAGGCAGCGTCGAGATCTAGCAGGATTTGGCGAGCCTTATGTAGGATTTTCGGCCTCAGAGTCTGCATAAACAAGTTACAATTACGGACCGAGAGAGAGAGAGAGAGAGAGAGAGAGAGAGAGAGAGAGAGAGAGAGAGCCGTTTCTCCCACCCAGAGAGAGAGAGAGAGAGAGAGAGAGAGAGAGAGAGGAGCCGTTCCTCCCACCCTGCAGGTCCATTTGGTTTCATGCTTACACTCTCAAGATTAATGGTCATTTTGATCTGTATGTTTGACTGTTTTGTTTCTGTGGGCAAAAACAAAAGAAATCTTTAGTTTTGGGGTCTGTGGGGGCTAGAATGTCCTCAACTGCTGAATAAATAGTGGGCTGAGATAAAAAAGGTCGAAAACCACTGTATTATATGACGGATAATAAGCCCACCACAAACTTTCAGAGTATTTCAGAGTAGTAGAGTCATACTGTGCTGGCACAGCTTTCATCCATTCTTTTTTTATTTTTTTTTAATTAATCAGGGAATTCAATGTGCTACCCACCCAGCCCCTGGCTTGTTTAGAGAGAGAGAGAGAGAGAGAGAGAGAGAGAGAGAGAGAGAGAGAGAGAGAGAGAGAGAGAGAGAGAGAGAGAGACGGTGGTAGATTGAAACAGTTGGTTCTGATTGAAGCCCCCCGTCCCCCAGAGCCCTTGAACAGAATCAGGTACTGCTACCAGCCTTGGTATAATTAGCTAAGGAGTCTCCTTGAAGGAGACACTCCATCCTCTCTCCATTTCTGTTCCAACTCTCCCCAGAGCCATCGAGTAAGACAGAGTTATGCGACAACACCGCTCTTCTACAGTAAGTAGACTTCTATCGAATGGGGACAACCGGACGTTTTCCGGAGTGCATTGGAGTCTATGGGACTCGTGCGAGATGGGTGTAACGAGCACCTAGTAATATTACTACTGTAATCAGTCATATGACAAGGTTACGTTCCACGAAACAGTAATAATAATAATTACAGTTACTTCCACTGATATTACTAGTTACTTTCGTCATGCTGCTGCTTTCTACAGTATTGCAATGGTTAGATGAGCTAATGCCACTTCACTTTGACTTGAGAAACGTGCAATAAACAGCAACCTATTACGTTGTATTATTACAGACGTACAAAACCATCTAGTGTGCGACATTGGATTAGATTTTGTCTATGTCCTTCTGTACATTAGGATTAGAATGATTTGTAAAGTGGTTGATTCTCTTGCCAAATGAAAAGAATAATCAATAAGTAATAAGTAATGTTATTACTCTCTGAAGGGAATTTTGGGAAATACTAAAAATGGGTAATAAGTAATATAAAAGCAATACATTACTCTCTAATATTACCCAACACTGCATGTGAGCAGACTGTTTTCTGCCCCTCAATGTCATTAACTCTGTCCTATTCTATGGCCCACATTTCCATTTTCTCTCCTCCTCCTCCTCCTAACCCCACCTGTTCCTAATTTCTCACCTTATTCCCAAACGTTTTCATGTCATCCCAAATTCACGCTAATATCAAGGTTCAAGGTTCAAGGTTCTTTATTGTCACTCCGGTGTATGTCAGGACATAATACAGGGATGAAATAACGTTTCCATTGTTCCCCAGTGCAATAAGACAATAGACAGTGGAAGAAAAGTGCAACAGACTAGAGCAGTAAAGTGCAACTGTGACAGCATCAAGTGGTGTGAAGGTGCTAAGCTACAACCAGGTATTATAAAGTGGCAAGTAGTGAAAGTTAAACAGACAGCTAGACAGGAATTAGACATGACATATATGCTAAAACTAAACTATACGGCTAAGACTAAAACATACTGCAACTAAGCAGCTAAAACAGACACACACATACAGTATATACTACAACTAAAACTATACATCTAACATACTATAACATACTACAACTAAGCACTACTATACTAACAGCTAAGACATCTATGACAACTATGGCAGAGTAGGGGTATTACTGTAGGGGTATTACTGTACATGTGCAAGAGATGATAGGATAGCAGCAGTTCGGTACAGTCTTCTGGTTGTGTGTGTGTTGTGCGTATGAGTGCATGCGTGTGTGTGTGTGTGTCATGGGCGTAGTTTGATTTTGAACTCAGGGGGGGCGAAACGTCGGATGGTATAAGTGCGCACTGCACGCGCACTCAAACCAGCTCCATAAACCTTCTAGCACTATAGTTCATGTTTTTGTAACCATTCCAACCTCAACACATAAGTCAACATAAGTCCAACATCAGCTGATCTGCCTGTGCATCTTAATCATTGGCAAAGGGACAGATATAAAGAGCTCCACTAGACCACTTGTTTTCAACCTTTTTGATCCAAGGGCCCACTATTTATTTAGCATTTGAGCCACGAACCACCATTTGATGACATCTTCAGCCCAGAGACCCAAAACTAAAGATTTATTTTGCTTTTGTCCACAATTTCAGGATGTATTTTCGCAATCAAAACATACAGATCAAAATGACCATTAATATTCTACATTCTCTAGTTGTGTAGAATTCTTAATTGAGTGGGTTAATTTAGATCAGGAATATTTTAACTCTCGAGTGTAAAATGAAACCAAATGGACCCGTAAGGGTCTGTGTAAGTAAAAAATGATTATTAGAAATATAGCTAGTGAAATAAACTACAATAAAATGACTGATCTAATATTATTATTGGCCAATGAAATCTATAATAATAAACTGTCCCAGGTTTAACTTAATACATCTTCACATTGTTGTAATTTTAAATACATGAAGACACAAAGTGGTAATAACTAACCTGTAGGCTCTACAGTAGAAGCAGTAGTTATGGGGAAAGCTTTCTTCTGTGCCAAACAAAGCTTTTTTTGTACATTTTTAATTTTACAAGTTTTTATTTTCTTCAATATTTATCAAAACCGTTGATCTACAAGCCCACATAGGCATTGCAGCCGGATATCTAAGCCTGCCGATTTTGAGATAAAGTCAACTTAACTTTCAAATAAGTAATGCAAGAAAGAGAAATGTGAATAAAACATAACATAAAACAAAACAAAACAAGTATAGAATTACTATAAGTGAGTTCTGTTGTTGGAGCAACCTTTTATCCCCCAGTCTCTCCAGCCAAGTAAAACAGGTTTTAGTGGAAATAGTGATGGGCCATTAGCATTTTCTGTTGTTTTGGGGACCATTTTTGACACCCCCAGTCTCCAGGACCAGTTAAACAGGTTTTGATGCATTTGATAACAAAAGCCTGAATTAATGAAGGGCGGGGTGTCAAGCAGTCTGAATGAGCCTTAACACCTTGGAAACGTCCTTCCTATTGTTTCCCCAATCCCCCACCACTAGGCTAATCATTGTCTATCAGTAGGCCTATAGAGATATACAGTAGTTTCGCCATTGAGGGGGCAGAAACTGAGTGCTTGCTGTGCATGCTTGTCCCCATTTCTTGTCCCCATTCTCATTAAAGTCTATGTAGAGCAGCCGCCATTGGACTGACTCCATGGAGAGAACAGAGTTGTCACAACTTTTATTTTTACCGCATTTTTTGTCCGCGATTTATTCTGTGGTGGATTACTGAAGACCCCTTCACCCCTGGCCACCAGGGGGTGCGGTGCCCCCCCTGCTCCCCCATAAACTCCGCCCATGGTGTGTGTGTGTGTGTGTGTGTGTGTGTGTGTGTGTGTGTGTGTGTGTGTGTGTGTGTGTGTGTGTGTGTGTGAGGTAGTTAAGTCCAGCGTGTGTGTACAAGTAGTTCTTAACCAATGATATAAAATTAACGTAGCTCATTGCTTTACTTTAACTCAATTGATTTACTTTCTCATTTTACTGTGAAAGCATTGATTGGCGAGGATTTTAGAACAGGAAACTGAGCTTTAATAACGCATTCCGCATAATACATTTTCCACGCACTACGTCCATCCAGGGAACCGCCAAGGTGAAAAGTAGGCGGCTTGGACTCCTCATGCATTGAAGGAAGCATGAGGTAAATCCGGGGTTGACGGAGGGTGTGTAGAGCCCAGGATCACGTTAGGAATTGGCACTTGGCGAAAAATGGGTTACAAAATCGTGGGATGAATAATTTTTATTAGAGCTGTCAATTGATTAAAATTTTTAATCGCGATTAATCGCATGATTGCCCATAGATTAATCTTTGATTCATCGCAATTGAATCGCATATTTTTATGAGTTCTAAATATACGTTGAATGAGTGTTTTTCAAGAATATTCATATCAAGGTCAATTATTTATTCTTCATTTGAGCCACAGACCACCATTTGATGACATTCATTTAGACTTCCAGACCTAAATTAAAGACTTTGTCAACAATTTGATGTTGGTATCATTAAGAGCGAACATGCACATTTTGTAGAAAGTTTTCTACATTCTCTAATTGTGTAGACTTATTTTAAAGGAACTTAACTGATGAGGATATTTAGGGTTAGGGTTGGGTTAGGCAAAATTTAACCAAATAGACCCACTTGGCCTTTGGTTTTACTGTGAGTTAATCTCGCACTAAAAAAATAATCGAGTTAAGTCACGGCTGAGTTAACTCGTGATTAACTAGTTAATGATGACAGCCTTAATTTTTATATATATATATATATATATATATATATATATATATATATATATATATATATATATATATATATATATATATATATATATATTTAGGTTGTCCGCGTTAACGCGTTAATCTCGCGTTAACTCAGCCGTGCGTTAACGGCGTCAAAAAAATTAACGCGAGATTAACGCACGGACCCCCCCCCCCCCCCCCCCCCCCCCCCCACCTATGCAGGCCGATTAACATTGTGGAGGACGAGGGTTTGCGTGAAATAATACGGATTGCATCAAACGATTGCATCAAACGACTGGACCTACGAACACTGTAGAACTACTACTGTGACGAACACAGGCACTATTTTGATGGGCACTTATGTCCCATGCATTAACTGTTATGAAGACTAAACAGAAAGGCACGTGCGCACAGAGCACTTTATCCAGCACACTAACCGCAGCGCCACGGCCAAGGAAAGCGAGAGACAGACAGAGAGAGGGATGGGGAGAGAGGGAGGGGGAGAGAGAGAGGGACAGAGAGAGAGAAAGGGAGAGGGAGGAGAGAGAGAGAGAGAGAGAGAGAGAGAGAGAGAGAGAGAAAGGGAGAGCGAGAGGGAGAGATAGAGGGAGAGAGAGAGAGAGGGAGACTGTTCCTCCTTTCGATAGAATATATTGCTATACACGAGCAGCAAAGCAGCAGAAGAGAGAGAGAGGTGGCCTTACCCTTTCTCAAATTGATCATCAAAAGTATAATCCTTCGATTTTTGTCGCAAGATTATAGCCAGGCAGGAGCGTACAACGTAAAACGTACATCTATAATCACGACGGCATGGCCAGAAGTAGTGTGGAGCGATGCGTAAAACGTACATCTATAATCACGACGGCATGGCCAGAAGTAGTGTTGCCAACTTGGCGCATTTGTAACTATATTTAGTTTTTTTCCAGACTCCCTAGCGCCAAAATTATTGAGAAACTCCTGGTGGAAAATCTAGTGCTTTTCAGCTGGCTGAAAACCACTGCTCTAGCTACTTCTAGTGCATTTTGGAAGTGCCACTAGTGCATTTTGGATTTTGGCAGTTGGCAACACAATTAAGCCTGTTAAGCAGCTGTGCTTGAGGGGCCTCCCTCCTCCCTTCCAAACACAGCTCTCCTCTCCCACAGCCAGAGCCCACTATGGCTGTGGGCTATGGCTGTGTATTGTTGGCACAAAGATATAAGGTGTTTTTTCCCTTTTAAAATAATGAAAAGGCTGATATACTGTAATGTAGCAAGGGGAAAGCAATTTTTATTTTATTGCTAATTAACTAAAAATCACACCTGTGTGAAGTGATCACCTTACATCTTACATCGACCAACATAGTTCTTTTTTTTAAGCAGTGTTTAGCAGTTGTTAGTTGTGACCCCTCAGTGGTCCTGAAATTATTTTGGGGGGTCCCCAGTCCCCCCCCCCCCCCCCCCCCCCCCCCAAAAAAAAAAAAAAAAAAAAAAAAACTTAATAAATTGTATTTTTTTTTTGCTGATATCGGATATCGGGAGTATATCGGGAAATATGAAAATATGCGATTAATTTGCGATTAATCGAAGATTAACTAAACTAAACTAAGGCACCACTAAACCAACAGCATTTCATCATTGAAAACAGAAAACTCTCTGTGTCAGACCTTTAGCTTTATGCATGCTGCGTGTCTGTTGCAACTTCAACAACGACTTATGTTATTATTGATGCTTTACTTGACCAATAAAAGTCCTGTAACCGAAAATGGTATGGGTGCCCATACCGTTTTCTCCTGCCCCCCCCAACCCCACCCCCCCCCCCAAATGGAAAAGGTTACATCCGCCCCTTTCATTCTTTTATTCGTTTTGAGTGTGTGTGTGTCCGTGTTTTTGTGCCCTTTTTTGCCGCCAGTGACAGCCAATCGAGTACAGATGATGATGTAATGGATTGTGGCTGCCTGGCTATGTAATCCAGCCAAGCAAAGTGAAACCAAGCGAGAGAGAGAGAGAGAGAGAGAGAGAGAGAGAGAGAGAGAGAGAGAGAGAGAGAGAGAGAGAGAGAGAGAGAGAATGCACTGATCATTTATTCCTTTGTTTATGCCTCGCCCCCGTTCGAGCTGTAATGAATGACTTTCAGCGATATTTAATTAGAGGCGAGATCTGACAGCGGGGCGATAACGGGCCAGGAGTGATGTCGCTCGTTGCAGTGCATGCCGAAGAGAAGGATCTCTCTCTCTCTCTCTCTCTCTCTCTCTCTCTCTCTCTCTCTCTCTCTCTCTCTCTCTCTCTCAATTTATTTCTTTCTCTCCCGGCCCAAAAAGTCAGCCCTGAGTGTAGATAAAGTTACGCCATCGCAACTCCTCGTTCATCAGCCCAATGGCGGCTCTTCTACATAGACTTCTTCATCTTTACATTATATTGTTTTGTAATAATAGGATATATAGCATAAACATGCAGGCAACAGCCTGATGTTTATGAATCCCCTTATTTTCCGTCATTCGGTACAGCACAGACACTAACAATCCAGCGTTCATGATTATGAATCCCTTTTTTATTGTTTTGTAGTATTACTAGCAGTAGGCCTAAAGCCTAAACATTAAAGACTTTAGTTGTCACTGTGCAATACTTTAAAACAAATGTTACACACGTAAATGGCTCATGTTGGCGCCGCCCATGCTGAAAACAATGTCGGTCAAACTCCAGTTTGCCCCTCTTTCAGGCTGAAGCGGCCTTCCTGAGCACTCAGTTTTCTGACCCCTCGATGTCGCAACATTTCGGCCGACCGTTCTGGTATTCATTCAATTCACTTCGATTCAATTGGCTTTATTGGCACGAGAAATCATATGTTTACATTGCCAAAGCAAAAAGCACAGTACAACAGTGCAACCAACCTCTACAAATCGGAATCACTCGATAGGGTGACCAGATGTCATTTTTGCTGAAAATGTTATGGCCGTTTTCAGCACAAAGAGTGTATTTCTTTGCAAAACAAATGCGTAGTTAGACATATCACATGCTACATAAAGCATGATGACAATTTGCATGTTTTGCCTATATATAGGTTGTGACTAGTACCCGTTTGTTTTGAGGTTTAGAGATTAGAAACACATTGGTGAAGACATGTCTTGGTAACGATTAGTTCCCTGATTGGTCAAATACCTGCTAAAACTCCCGCTAAAAATAAAAACAAAACTATTGAGTACTTTTTCCACCACTGCGATTATTGTTATTGCTCCTACCTGTACTTGTATTTGCCTCCCCCAACACTGTCAAGGCAGATGACCGCCCACTAGGGTTGTCCCGATCACGTTTTTTTTTACACCCCCGAACCGATCCCGATCATTTGAGTTTGAGTATCTGCCGATCCCGATATTTCTTGATCCGATCAATTTTTTTTACTCATGATACCACCCTGATAATTTTTCCCGATCAGATACATTTTGCAAAAAAGGACTAAAACTCAATTAAATTGTCCCAAGAAAAAGATCTTATATGAAGTCCACCAAATAGCAGAATAATGTAGCAGACAAGAATAGCACTCCTCACTCAAATGTGCACTTTGGCAACTCCAAAGCAAATTCTATTTTATTTACCTGCCATGGTGTCAACCCCTTACTCCCTGTGTCGGATCACTGGTTATAGTGATGAGCGGTGCGCTGGTCATAGACAAGCGCATAGCAAGTTCATTCAGGAAACCTCAGTGCAGTCGCTGCCGGCCCTTTAAAGGGCCGCCTCAGCATCACATTCACATGATTGACTTCATCCAATCACAGGCTCTCACAGGCTATTTAAACTGTAAGTTTGTATTGCTCTTCCTGCTTGCTTGCTGCTGCTGCTGCTGCTCACTCTGATAGGGTAGCTCTACACTATACTTTGCCTTCGGCCTGAAGGTCTGCCGGAAGCAGGACTTCTTCCGGGCCATTGGGCGGTCCCGGAACAGACGTACACGGAAGTCTATTCATTGGCGTGTAGTTTTCTAGTGGATCCAGTCCCTCTACACAGACTTCTGTTGGATAGTGACACGAATAGGGACAGCCGGAAGTTACTGAATGCATTGAAGCCTATGGGCTCGCGCGAGTACATGAAACACTTGACCAGGCTGTTTTCTGACCCCTCAATGTCGCAACTCTTCCACTAGATGGCTCTGTCTGTCTGAATGAATGAATGAATGAATTTTTTATTAACAGAGATGAGAGTTACAGTACAAGTCAAGTACACACTGCTACAAAACTGATAACAGCTTGGAGAATTACAGTACAATTCAAGTACAACTACATCAAATCTGAAAAACTGATTGGACACACTAGTTAAGCATACACTTGTTTACAATAGTGGCCAACTTGTTCATTTCATCATCTACATCTATATATATCTATATACGGTATATAATATATAGATAGATAGATAGATAGATAGATAGATAGATAGATAGATAGATAGATAGATAGATAGATAGATAGATAGATAGATAGATAGATAGATAGATAGATAGATAGATAATTCTAGGGAGACAGTGCATGGGAATAATAATGATGATAATGACAGGCTAGTTATTTTCAATGTCATCTTGGAACAGGGTTACAGTAAAGAAATAACAATGTGATTCAGGGTGCCATGGATGGAAATATTACAGGGGTGATATGAAACATGAAAACCACTGCTTTACGATTTTCCTCATGTTTTATTTATTCATTAAGATGTGGATTTTGAGCAGTGGTGCCTATAGATGTTCCCCTGTATCTCTCGGCGTGGCTTCACAAGTCCCAGGAGCGTTTGGCTCTGTGAACAAAAAGACTACAAGCTAAGTCCGCCCACTGGTTGGGCTGCATGCCGCATCTGTTCCATTGGCTGTTGACTATCACTACCGGGTGATAGTCACTCGTATCCTGTCCGAAGCCAGTCCGAAGCTGGTCTGAAGTTTGGCCCGTGGCCAGGCAACAGGAAAGACCCGCCCGCGGCCGAAATTCAGACAGGAAGTAGCCGGAAGTTCCCATTGAAACCCATTCAAAAAAGGAGGACGTGACATCACACCCCGGTCCGAGACGGAGAATGTGCAATCCGGTAGTCTGGACGGAGTGATACTGCTGTTCTGCTTATGCTTAATCATTTTGCTGCTAACCCTCCTCCACCCCAGCTACCACCTGTAGATTTGGATCTGCCCTTTGGGTACGGGGGATTCGGAGTCCTTAAGGTCAGGACTGTTGCGCTTGATCTGAGTACCCAAAAAGCAGATCCAATTCATCCGCCAAACCATGATAAATATATTGCCAGTGATGGGCAAGTTACTGGGAAAATGTAGTAACCTACACTACTTGTTACTCTCAAAAAAATGTAGCTAAGCTACACAACAAGCTATCCCTAGTAAATTGTAGCAAGATACACTACAAGCTACATGACAAAAGTAGCTTGATGTAGCTTGCTACATCAACACTAGATATATAAATATATATATCTCAACTTAATGTACAACTTTCTGAATAATAATCATAATAATAAAATAATATCAACAAATGTGTATTATGTATATTAGAGGGATGTATATTAGAGGTTTTCTACCCATTAAAATGGGCGGAATTTGAAAATGTGTGTGGGAAAATGTAGTAAGCTACAATCCTTGTTACTCAAAATAAGTAGTGTAGCTTTACTACAAGCTACTCGAAAATGTAGTGTAGCTTCACTACAATCTATTCCCAGAACAAATGTAGTAAGCTACACTACAAGTTACGGGAAAATGTAGTTAAGCTATGTAGCTTAGCTACTTGTAACAAGCTACTGCCCATCACTGTATATTGCTTATTTTATATTCAATAAATGAATATTAAACCCTTCTTGAGTTGTCCTGACTGAAGTATATTTACCAATACCGAATGGTCTGATGAGGACAAATGAGGGCCAATACTGATACTTTTCTGGTACCGATACAGTATTGCTGATACCAATATGAACCTAAATGACAAAAAACCCAGTCTGGGTCAGCTTGATGTTTCTTCCAAAGGGGGGGGGGGGGGGTTGGGGAAAAAGTGCTTGCTCAGCTCTGTCGGCTCTCTGCCCGGCATGATTTGACACTTTAATAAAATCTGTCATCATCATACACATAAATGAATAAAAACGCTGTGTCCTGCCTGGCGATGCATGTGTGCCATATGCGACAGCCAGCCATGCGAGACGAGACGCCGCGAGCCAGATTGCCAACGCGCTCGCTCGGTGGCGTGGATCGACGGGCGCTGCATGCCCCGTGATGGAAGGAAGAACGAAGTGTCTCGCCGTCTGCCGCGCGTCCCCGTTTCGATGAGAAACGGCGGCCCTTTTATGTTTTTACGGCATCCCGCTGATGTATCACAACAGTTATCTTTTCCCTCTGAGCGAAGCAAATTGCGTTCGGAAAGACATTAGCCAGCGAGCGCTCGGCAGAGCGCGGCACTCCATCATTTTTAGTCTTTGCCTTTTTTTTCGAAGCCCGAGGAGCCTGCCGCCTTTAAATGAAGTGCCGCACCTTGAAGAAATGCTATACGTTACACTATCTCTGCTTCTAGGGATGAAGTTAACTGTATATTTTAAAGGTCCAGGTGTACAGTTTGCACTTTACTGGTCTGCTGTGCTGTTGTTTGTCTCGTCTATATATTGTCTCGACTTTGTCTTATTGCACTGTCTATTGTCTTGACTATTGTCTTATTGCACTGTCTATTGTCTTATTGCACTGTGGAAAATGGAAACGCTATTTCATCCCTGTATATGTCCTGACATACACTGGAGTGACAAATAAAAAACCTTGAACCGGGAATGGTAGGGTTTGTATTATGGATCCCACCCGATTATCTGGCACAGAGCGTTTCTAAACCAATCAGAGCATGCATCCCTTCAGGCAATAGGATGGCATAGTGCGGGGGATGGCTTACTTCCTTACTGAATTTGGTTTGGTTTCGTAAATAACATGGGAAATAGCAGATCTACATATAAATGCACCATTTACCATTTGACACTATGGTGAATATGCCAGTCTAACCAGCGATCAGACACATGGGTAAGGGGTTGACATAATGTAAAATGTTGGAGTATGTGGATTTTGCTTTGAAGTTGCACAAGTACACATTTGAGTGAAGCGTCTGATATTGCCAGTTGGTGGACTTCATATAAGATCTTTTTCTCTTTTTTTTTGTATTTGTGTATCTCTATTTGGCATCAGCTTTTTTGTGGTATCGGATCTGCTTGGGAATTTTAAACAGCGTATTGGGTCGACCTAGTACGCATAACACCGCAACGTGACGCGCAAGTAGGTTGAGAGCTTGTAGATCTTTTAGATCTGCCTTTGAGCTTGTCTACTGCCTATTTTTGGTCCAAAAGTGCACTCTTCTATGGGATTCTAGCACCTGCCACCTCTATAACACTCTCTACATGTCTCTGGTGACAGCGTGCCGTATAGGATGGAGCAGGGAACAGGGACGTTGGAAGTCAACACCTGTCACTGTCAGCAGTGTGCTGTTCCAGGCTGCTGACTGTGTCTGACTCACCGAAGGTCACGTTGCGAGCACTCTGGAGTTCTACTGCAAAACAGACAGGGGCGGATTGGCCATCTGGAGTACAGGGAGTTTTCCCGGTGGCCTGTGCCACCCAGTGGCCTGGACAGTTTTTTTTCAGGCCCAGGCCAGGCAAACTAGTGTTTCTATCCTTCAAAAAAGAAAAGGTGTCCTACACCAAAGCCATATTCCCGTCCACTCCTGTGCGCCAGGGTTGTGCTCGCGCTGCTGGAGGCAGTGTTGCCAACTGTCAACATCCAAAATGCACTAGTGGCACTTCCAAAATGCATTAGAATGTGCTAGATGCTCGCCTGGAACATACAGATCAAAATGACCATTAATCTTCTACATTCTCTAGTTGTGTAGACTAGGTTGGGCTAATTCACATGATGAATATTTTAACTCTGGAGGGTGTAAAGATGAAACCAAATGGACTCGCAAGGGTCCATTTGGTTTCATTTTTACGCTCTCAAAGAGTTACATCTGGTTAACCAGCTGCCCCCACCAGGGTGGCCTGGCAAAGGCAAAATTGTCCCGGTGGGAAAATATGTGCCAATCCGCCCCTGAATACAGACACCGTCACAACACGACCTGCGCATGCCAGGGTCTTTTTCTCCTCTCTGGGTCTTCTCTTCACAAAAGGTACCACCATACTGTATTCGAATCAAGGGGAAAAAAAGATTTAAATTATTTCAGCAGTCCATACAATGTCGATGAGTGGCAGCTAATCAACAGTACAGTGCGTGCATGCAGTACAATCTACAGTAGAGTGTGTGCATGCATATGTTGTCAATGTGGGATTTTTTTTATTGTTTAATCTACAAATCACCAAATCACAGAATGCTGCTTTAAAAGCTGAAACTACGCGAAAACTGAATGTCATAACTATAGTGAAGAGATCCAGACAGTAGAACTAAAAAGACACACCGTTTTATGCATGGTTGCACAAAATTATTCCTTTTCTCTCTTTTTTTGACATCCAACTGCAGCCGGTGTGGAGTGTTGTGTATGCACTCCCTAGAGGTAAGGAAAAACACATCTGCTCTGCATTTTTCACTGTCCTCATCCTGATTGGCTATTGACCAAGCCACCGATTGTGATCTCAATCTAAGATCTAAAGTTTGCAGCTTCTGCAAGATACCGCAGGTCATGAGTACTAAATTGGAGTGAAACTTTGCGGCGCATTCTCACTACATTAAGGAATAGATATAACTTAACTTTGGGTCACCAAGAGGAAGATTTGTACATGTTTGCATTTGTTTTTCCGTACGCGCTCAATTTCACACCACATAAAGCCTTGGATTGATGATGTTTTCGTGTCACAGCGTTCTGCTTTTATGACCTACGGAATCCGACCCGCCTATAGAGCCTCGATGTGGCAGAAAAATGGAAAAAGGCATGGCATAAACCATTAAAAATGCAATACAGTGAGCATATAAAATGACAAAGGATTCCAAAGATCAATTAAAAGCAAGTATATGAAAGGAGGTCCTGAGCTGTGTTTTTAAAATGTCCAGAAAGGCTGCTTGTTGAAGTGGGAGTTAGTTCCACGCCGTCGGCCCATAGAAGCTAAAGGCTGCTTCACCATGTATTTCAGTCGCCATTTTTTGGGACAGCAAGCAGACCTGCAGTAGAAGACCTGAGGGGGGCGGCTTGAGACAAATTCAGGGATTAAATTCTCACATGTCACTCCGCTTCTCCACTCCCTCCATTGGCTCCCAGTCGCTGCACGCACAGTGTTCAAAACTCGCACGCTTGCATTCAAAGCAAACAAAGGTTTGACTCCACTATACCTCACTGGCCTCATAAAACCCTACAAGCCCTCCATAAAACCCTACAAGCCCTCCGACCAGCCGACACTGGGAAGCTGGCAGTAGCACTGCTAAAAACGCCTGGACAACGCTCCGCGCGCCTCAAGCTCTTCTCCCTCCTGGCTCCAAAACTATGGAATGCACTTCCCACTGCAATCAGAATCACAGACTCGCAACCTATCTTTCTTCCGCCGCAGTCTGAAAACACACCTCTCCCGCCCATAGCACTTGCATTACATACCAAACCACAGTACTTGCTGCAATGACTTATATAGGTTGGCTAATGTATTACAATGCTTCATTGTATATCATAAAATGTATTGGTAAACTTTTTACCATTGTAAGTCACTCTGGATCAAGAGTGTCAGCTAAATGCCTAAATTGTAAATTGTAATTAAAGCCCAAAAGATTTCCAGTACTGAAAGTCTCAGACTATTGCAATTAAAGCCCAAAAGATTTCCAGTACTGAAAGTCTCAGACTATATCCCAATGTGTTCGCGAAAGCAACCTTCCACCAACCTACTCCTGATCCAAACAAAGTGGATGTAAGAGTAACAAATCAAGTCATAACAAGGTGCATTAATGGTGTTTCCTTTATGTGTCACGGTACGTGACAGGCCCATATTGTATTATGTACCCTGTTTTGGCTATTTTGTATTGTTAGAGTTTTTACCCACTGTTTCCTTGTGTTTCTGTAGTTTTTTTTTCCAGTTGGTGTTGTTCTTGCTTGGTGTACCTTTTATTTTGTAGTAGTATATTGTGCCTTCCTGTCTACCCCTGTAGTTCTCTACCTGCCTTGTCTTACTGGGTGCATCTACATACATATTGCACAGTCCAAGTCTCGGACCGGGGTGTGACGTCACGTCCTCCTTTTTTGAATGGGCTTCAATGGGCACTTATTGCTACTTCCTGTCTGAATTTCGGACAGCGGCCAGGCAGCAGGAAAGACCCGCCCGCCGCCGAAATTCAGACAGGAAGTAGCAGGAAGTGCCCATTGAAACCCATTCAAAAAAGGAGGATGTGACGTCACACTTCCGGCCGAAAGTTGGAATGTGCAACCTGTGTCTGAATGGCCAGACTAGTCCTGTGATTGCCTGTGTTTCCACCTGTGTCCTCTTAGTTCCCCAGCCAATCCCTGTGTTGATTTAGTCTTTTGTCCACCTGTGCCTAGTTAGTCTGTGTCTATTTGTACTCCCCTGTAGTTTCAGTTGGTTGTCTATGTAGCAAATTACAGCAAAGACTGCATTTCCTGCGACGTCTCAGGGTTCATGGTGTAGACCAAAAATTCATGTTAGTGTTTTACCGAGCAGTCTTAGAAAGTCTGGTCAGATTTGGCATCACAGTTTGGTTCGGCAACCTCTCAGTGCAACTGAGGTCCAAACTACTCAGGTTGGTACAAACTGCAGGGAAGATCATAGGAGTTAGGCAACTCCCCTCCCTGCAGTCTATTTATGAGCAGTCTACACTGAAACAGGCTCAAAAGATTGTCAATGATGCTACCCATGTTTTAAATGGAGAGTTCATACTTCTACCATCTGGGAGAAGGTATAAAGAACCTAAGTGGAAATACATCAGGTTTAAAAGGTCATTTGTACCAGCGTCAACTAAAATGCTGAATGAGGCTTTGAAACAGTAGCGATCACTTAAGACGACTATGTACCATTGTGTAATGTTGTGTCACTGTTGTGTCTGTGATGGTCTCTGATGTTCTATGTATGGCTGTAGTAGGGTGTAAGCCCAAGACAAATTTCCCTCGTGGACAATAAAGTTTACCTTGACCTTGACCTTGCTAGTTCGTCACATATGTCCAGAGTGTTCAGCTCCTCGTGCACCTCTTGTTTTCTGGCTCATTGCTTATTCGATTGAAGTTCTGTGGGTGTGAATGTGTGAGAAATTCATGCTTCATTTTACAGAGGCACCTGCTGAAGTTATGTTGTACCATATTGAACCAGTGAATCTGCACTGTGATGAAACTGTACCTTTTCACGTGCAAACTTCGAATAAATTCTTCAATCTCATGGCTTTCAATTGTCATTTGAACCGTTATTAACCTTGCATGAGGGGAGAGCAAAGGTTGCAAGTGAGAACACAAGTTAATTACAAGAGACATTTTAGGACCCATTGGTTTGGCAGCTCAAATTCAAACAAGTAATTACCTTTCTTAATGGAAAACATTTACCCTTTTGATGTTTTAGGGTTCCCACATCATCACCTTCCTTAAGAAAACAAAGTCAAGAATTGAACAACAAGTAGTTTAATTCAGATTTCCTGAAAAAACAAAAATAATAAAAAATAATAACTTTTTTTCCTTTGCAACAAATGCAAATGCCTCAAGCCTGGCTGCACCAGACATTCTTTTCAGTTTTTATCTATCTGTCTGTGAGCGCAGCAGAGCTGGCTCTTTCAGCGGGAGCACTGCTTAGAGGTGCTGAAGTAGAGGAGGCTTTAGGAGAGGAGGCTTTGGCTGTAAAAGTAGTGAAGGATGCTGCAGTTGAAGAGGAGGGGGATTCGGCTGCAGGGGCAGAGGAGGAGACCTTAGATGAAGTGGATAAGGCTTTAGCTAAAGAAAAAGAGGGTGAGGCTTTGGCCTGTGGGGCAGAGGAGGTGGCTTTAGTTGCAGAGGTGCAGAGTGAGGCTTTGGTCTGTGGGGCAGAGCAGGTGGTTTTAGTTGCAGGAACAGAGCAGGAGGTTGCAGGAGTTTTGGAGGCAGCAGCATTTGATGTAGAAGACATGGTTTTCTTTGCCTGTTGTGTTATGTTGCTCACTCTTACTGATGCTAGGACCCTCACAGCTTCTGCCAGCCTTTTCTCTTTTTTGTGTTTCTCTCTTCGCCTTCTTCTCTTTCAGGTGTCACTGATATCTTTTGTAGGAGGAGAGACACGATCTCTGAAGTGCAGGGTCAACATCCATGTTGGCAGCTGACTTTCCACTGGCCTTCATGTGCGATTTAATGATGGCCAATTCTTCAGAGGTCTCAATATTCATCCTGACCCTATCCTGCTCTACGATGTCGTCCATGAGGTTAAATGAACCCTCTATAAGGGGATGAGAGCTCTCACCAGCTTGCCCATGATGGGGAATTTCAGCTTTCCCTGTGACTTTAATTTCAATTATCCCACTCCACTAATCCACATCAATTCTCTGAGTATCCGCATCAAATGTTCTGGCCTCGTCTCGGAGGTCCTTATCAATCTGGTACACTCTTACCTCCTCATCTAGCTGGCCCAGCTCTTCAGGATCTACAATATTTGGTAAGGCCTTGGCCAAGGTAATGAAGGCTTCTTATAGGGGCGGCAGTGGCTCAGGGGTAGAGTTCGATCCCGGGCTCCCGCAGAGTTAGTGTCGAAGTGTCCTTGAGCAAGACACTAAACCCCTAATTGCTCCTGATGTGCTAGTAGGTACCTTGCATGGTTTCCACTGCCATCAGTGTATGACTGTGTGTGTGAATGGGTGAATGTGATGCACAAGCTATGTAACGTGCCTTGGATAAAGGTGTATATGAATGCGCCATTTACCATTTGTGCTGATGCATGGGACATGAGGGATGGTGTCAGCACAGAAATAGCAGATATCACCTTGTTTTTGAGGGGCATGTTCTTAAGGAGAAATGTTGCAGACTTGATGTAACCTTCTCTTGGATCAGAGTAGATCTGCCTTATCCAGAGCTGCTTCTTCACTCTGGCCTTTGTTATCGCAGAGAGGCTGTACCTGCCAACAAACAGTCCTTTGTCAGGCAACTGCAGATTTCTGTCCCCAACATCCAGCATCAACAAGTCACAGACTTGTAATGGGATGGCTTCAGGCTTCATAAACTTAGAGAGGACTTCTCTGACCAGCACCACAATTTCTGCACTCAGCACATGTACCAAGGGCTTTTCATGCAGCAGCTTCTTGAGAAATCCCTGGGAACAAGGAAGTACACCTCAAAGACATATTGAAATGGATTAGGCAAAGCAGATAGACAGACAGATCGAGACAGATAGATTAAGATAGATTCAGTACACATACTGTATACAGTATAGTTGGATTAGGATAGATTAAGACAGATTCAGTAGATAGATACAGTAGAAGAGAGATTAACAGATTGATTAGAGTAGATAGATAGATACAGTAGATAGAGAGATGAATAGATATATTGATAGAGTGGACAGACAGACAGACAGACAGACAGACAGACAGACAGACAGACAGACAGACAGACAGACAGACAGACAGACAGACAGACAGACAGATAAAACATTAGACAAACAGACAGATAGATCTTAATTTAATTGATCTTACCTCTGTAAAGGTCACTCAGAAGCTCTGGGAAGAGCAGACAGATGCGTTGCTTCCTGTTCTTTTTTTTTTACATCAGTTCCCACTCCAGCAGATTTAGACTGCTGTTGTTGCAGAATACTTATTTATGGCTTTTAATCTGATGTCACTTGGTGGTTTTCGAGAACCTGGTTGAAAAGCCGTCTAAAAGCACAAAAAAAAACATGTATGCATATTTGCGTTAGACTAAAGAGTCACTTTCTCTTCAGTTCACTCACACACCTGCCACAACTCACGGTAGGACAAAAAGGCCTACCTATGACCTACATGAAGACCCCAGACCACCACTACATCTTACCTGTATTTGTGCTGGTCAGCAGGAGACAAACCGCTATAGAAGTGCACATCCATGAGCTCCTAGGTTCTGTTACAGACCTCCACCATTTGCAGGAACCTGATTGATTAATAGTTGATTAATAGGAGAACTTCTAGGTCTCAGAAATATACTCTTTAATATACAAAACCAAACATGGCCTCTCAGGCTCACGGGAACAGCAGATACGTAACGTTGTCGAAACAAACTATTAACCAGCAAGGAACAAACACCAGAGAACACAATAAGTAGTTACACAATTGTGGTCAATGAGTTACAACTGGGGTAGGGGGTGTGGTGACCCAAAACACAGCAGAGGTGAAACATGTGGTAGGCGGCCCAGAGTGGCACACCCTAGGACAGGGCGTGACAATCTCAGGTGGGAAGATGTGCACATTTTCTTAGCATATCATATAACAACCTAAAAATTAGGCACTCATGTTGTAACATAGCAAACATTTAATTCTGACAAAAATGTCCACCACAAGCCGGCATGACAGTGACCCCTGATCAAATCATTTAAAGAGACCAGAATAATAGGTGTTAGGCTCTTGATCTCCATGCGGAGTAAACACCGGAACTCCTGGAAGATTTCTTTCTGCTTAGGAAACTTCTCGATGTCGTAGTAGACATCAGAACAGAAGGCTTCAACATAGTCCTGGAACGGAGTCAAAAGGGCCTTGGATGCATTTGACACCATGTGCACTGTGTCTCCACTGATGTCAAGCAATCCGGGTTCTCCTTCCTCACAAGGGTCTCCAGTCTTCTTCCCTCTCATGAGAGCACAGTTGTCCAGCAAAATACGGACCACTTGCTTCCGATGCAGACTGTAGGACGTCAGCTGGTTTGTCAGAGTTGGTGTATCCACTATATTTACTTTTCTGGAGGCCAAGTAATCACCTTCGCCTTGATGGGTAATCACCTTCCTCAGATCAGAATCATAAAATCGCACCAGAATAATAAATACTCTGTCCATGTTGGCATTTGCGGCCTCGTCAGCATTCAGAGAGCACAAAATACCGTCCATCTTCTGTGATAACAGATTTTTAACATGTAAGGAGACACCATGGGTGCACACATAAGAGGTATGAACGATGGACACAGTTAGTCTGGGGAGGGCATTTTTGTCGCTTGCAACAGTTCTAATTAAATCGCCATCTTTCCTTGTCGAAACTAGTACCTTTATCGTTTTATATGGGTTGGTCCGATATGGACTGCTTTTGGGCTTGTTTCTGGGCTAGTTTCAAGTTATGCTTGGGGCTAGTCATTCTGATCTGGCAACCCTGAATACATATTGTGATTGATACTAGCTGGACAGAGCAGGTAACTCACTGTCTGTGTGTTTAAACAGTCTTGTTGCAGGTCAGATATCAGAAAGTGAGTAATTTAGACACAAGGGAGCATAACCAGTGGATATCTTGATAGTGGAAAAGTTGTCAGCGTCTCCACAATGTTTAGGCCGTGCTTGCTTAGTTATAATGTTGTTAGCACTTTGGTAGGTTAGCTAACTTACAGTAGTGATATTGACTGCAGGGGCCCAAGCTGTATTATGGTGTTTATGTCCAGTCGGTCAGGTAATGAGGAAGCCATATACTGTATTGTGAATTATGATGCAAGCTGGACAGAACATGTGTCTTATGCATTGTGTGTTGAACTTTATTGTTACAGTTAGAGTACCATTTGCACCCATTGTGTCAAATAAACATGAGAGATGTATTTCGTATTTTTCTTTAAATACTGTATGCATGTACCTTCAGTTTCCACTCCTACAACACCTACATTTTACTGCATCACACTTTACTTAGCCCCTACAATGAAGAATTATGATGAATTATGCATTATTGTAGCATCCCTTTACACATGCGAT
Source organism: Benthosema pterotum (assembly GCA_039105355.1). Classification (NCBI taxonomy): domain Eukaryota; kingdom Metazoa; phylum Chordata; class Actinopteri; order Myctophiformes; family Myctophidae; genus Benthosema; species Benthosema pterotum. The sequence continues at coordinate 957,485 of CM076970.1, forward strand.
GAGGCGTCATGATACTGCATGGGCTATAATAGCATGCTTACTACAGTTGACCTGAGTTGTGTGTATAGGTAATCATAATGTATTATAAGCACTGCAGTTAGTTAAGAGTGCAATATAATGCCCTATGAGTGCCCTCATAATGCATTATAGATATGGTCTTCAAAGGTATTCAAGAGCATCCACTGGACTCAAGTCATTATAATGCATTATAAGTGACATTATAATGTTTTATGACTGCTGATAGTGCATAAGAAAGCATTGTGTGTTTATGAGTGTAGTATACAGCATTATAAATGCACTATACTGCACCAAACATGATGGCATGCAAAACAACACAAGATATTTCAAATTAAAGTGCATATATTTAAAATGATATGAACTACTACTGCTACTAACTAACTATAGTTGTGGCACCCCTAAACCAACAGCAGTTCATCATTTAAAACAGAAAACTCTGAGTTGCATGAGTGTCTGTTGCAACTTCAACAACAACTGATGTTATTATTGATGCTTTACTTGTCTAATATAAGTCCTTTAACATCGTCCGTGGCGGCTTCGCACCACGGGCGATGAAGCCACACATTTTCTCCTGCCCCCCACCCCTGAACAGCATCTGAGTTGGACAACAATCTTCCTAAAGCGCGATAGAAATGTGCCCTTTACCATTAGACTGCGCACACTCTACAGATCCATTAGAAATGCCGTTGATGGCATTTCTACCTCTGAGACCCCAAAGAGTGAAATCTATATGAAGGGTCCACTTGAAGCACACTCTCGGTGACTGTCGTATTGGCTAACAGTCGCCCCGGCTAAGATATCTCATATCGACCAACCCCAGCTGAAAACAAAATAGCCAATCTATAGCTCACAAGAACACTGCCTTGAATTGCTACAGTTTCATCCTCTGTGCTGGTGGTGTGATCCCATCACCCATCTTTCATAAAGCTGCCTATCGATGTCTATACTTCCTCTTCTCCGTGGGTTATCTCACATTTCAGGCTCTGGTGATTGTGTGATCTTTTTTTTTTCGGTTTTAGCTCTATAAACTCGCCTGTCCACGGCTTTCCATCTAATATCTCCTCAGTGTG
>CM076970.1:961072-1033572 GCA_039105355.1 Benthosema pterotum
TCACAGTAATATCCTTTACACAATGATGTCAGTTTTTAATGCAGAGCCACCTGAGGGATCAAAGGTCACAAGTGTTCGGTGTGCCTTGTCGCTTTAGTATAGCAAGTTCTTCAGATTCTTTGAATGTTTTGATTATATTATGGACTGTAGATGATGAAATCACCAAATTGCTTGCAATTGAATGTTGAGAAACATTGTCTTTAAACCGTTGGATGATTTTCTCACAGAATTGTTCACAAAGTGGTGAACCTCGCCCCATCTTTGATTGTGAACGACTGGGATGGTCCTGTTATACCCAATCACGATATTAAACTGTTTAGGATTAACCTGTTTACCTGTGGAATGTTCCAAACAGGCGTTATTTGTGCATTCATGACCTTTCCCAGTCTTTTGTTGCCCCCGTCCCAACTTTTTTGGTACGTGTTGCAGGGATCAAATTACAAAAGATTGTATAATTTCAAAAAACAATAAAGTTTATCAGTTTGAACATTAAATATATTGTCTTTGTGGTGTATTCAACTGAATAGAGGTTGAAAACGATTTGCAAATCAATGCATTCTGTTTTTATTTACATTTTACACAACGTCCCAATTTCAACGGAATTGGGGTTGTATATATATATATATATATATATATATATATATATATATATATATATATATATATATATATATATATATATATATATATATATATATATATATAAAATCCACTTTACAATAAATACTGTGGATCTTATATCTGTTTTTATGTCCTATATCATTATTATAAATTACATATTATACAGTACATGTTTCACTTTACAAAAACACTATGGACTAGTTTTTTTTTTGGAATGTCATATAATTCTTGTAAATTCCAAATTATGTTTTATATACGCCTATGTTCCACAGTGAAACAATTATTTTGCAAATAATTGTGCAATCCTAACTTAATATAAGGTCCATTGTATTTTATTCTAATTTTTTGTAAAGCGAAAAACAATACAATACAATACAATTATTGATTGATTAAAATGTGCACTCACAGTTTGGGCAATCGCAGTAGGCAACATTTCAAGCACAACTCAAAACTGTGAGTGGGCGACACCATAAGCACTCAGGAGCCCTGAGTTTGCCATACCTGTATGCCTTGCTTAGGATTAGATCAATTGTTTTCAACCAGTGGTCCAGGGACCACCAGTGGTCCTTGAGAGGGTTCCAGGTGGTCCCCAGCTAAGTTGGTTAACCAGATGAAAAGTTGGTAAACCAGATGTAACTCTTTGAGAGCGTAAACATGAAATCCAATGGACCCTTGCGGGTCCATTGGATTTCATGTTTACGCTCTCAAGAGTTAAAATATTCATCATGTGAATTAAATAGCCCAAGTCTACACAGCGACTTAAAAGAGAGTGGCAAAAGTAATTTAGTGTCTCTTTGTTGTTCAGTTTGACGGACAGCTCACACATTCATGTCAAGTCTCAGTGCTTTACTACAGGGGTTTTCAACAGGTGGTCGGGGACCACCAGTGGTCCTTGAGAGGGTTCCAGGTGGTCCCCAGCTAAGTTGTTTAACCAAATGTAACTCTTGAGGACGTAAAAATGAAACCAAATGGACCCTTGCGGGTCCATTTGGTTTCATTTTTACACTCTCAAGAGTTAAAATATCCATTATGCGAATTAGTCCTAATCTACACAGCTAGAAGATTAATGGCCATGGACAGAAGCAAAATAAATCTTTAGTTTTGGGGTCTGTGGGTCTAAAAATATCCTCAATTGGTGTGGTCCGTGGCTCAAATGCTGAATAAACGGTGGGCTCTGGGATGAAAAGGGTTGAAAACCCTGGCTTTACTAGATCTGCTTCAACATTCTGACACACCTTCTGCCTCTCAATATACCCAGGTCTGGTGTGTGGTCTGTCACTCCCACCTGTCCACCAAAGCCAGTATTGTTTTAGAGCAGTGGTTTTCAACCTTTTTGACACCAGGGACCACCATTTAATCAGGACTTTGAGCCACGGACCACCATTTGAGGACATTTTAGCTCCACAGACCCCAAAACTAAAGATTTATTTTGCTTTTGTCCACAATTCCAGGCTGGATTTGGGAAACAAAGCAAGCAAAACATACAATCCAAAATGGCTAATTCAGATGATGAATATTCTAACTTGAGAGTGTAAAAATGAAACCAAATGGACCCGCAAGGGTCCATTTGGTTTCATTTTTACGTTCTCAAGAGTTACATCTGGTTAAACAACTTAGCTGGGGACCACCTGGAACCCTCTCAGGGACCACTGGTGGTCCCCGGACCACCTGTTGAAAACCCCTGTTTTAGAGTCAACACAGAATGCAGCCGCCAAACTGGCTTTAAAGGTAGGCAACTTTAGTGCCTATGAAATCTGTGTTTGTCAACAGAGTTGAATCTAACTCCACCTCACCTCCACTCTATTGGCTCATTGAGAAATTGCTGGAGACTGCTGTGATTGGCTAAAATGACCCCCCCCCCCCCCCCCCCCCCCCCTTATGTTTTGACATGATTTGTTGAGTGACAACCCAGATAGCAAAATGCATTGATTCAACGTTGAATTTTGGTTAGATAACCAAAATTCAACGTTGAATCAATGGATTTTGCTATCTGGGAATAAGTAAGTGGTCCGGGGAACACCAGTGGTCCCTGAGAGCATTCCAGGTGATCCCCAGGCTAAATGATGGAAAGTTGGCTAACTAGATGTAACACTTTGAGAGTGTAATAATAATACCAAATGGACCTGCAATCATGTTTACAATCTCAAGAGTTGAAATATTCACCATGTGAATTAGCTCAAGTCTACACAACTAGAGAATGTAAAAGATTAGTGGTCATTTTGACCAGTTTTGTTTTCCTCGAAATCCAGCCTGGAATTGTGGACAGAAGCAAAAGAAACATTTAAATGCCATGGTGGTCCGTGGCTCAAATTCTGAACAAATAGTGGGCCCAGGCATGAAAAGGTTGAAAAACACTGACATTGAACATTGAATGAATCCACTAAAAATAAAACTATATTGCACTTTAGTGGGTGTGATAATATGTGTGATTATTTAAATGTAGCCAAATAAAAACTGACAATGAGCACACAGCATATGGGCCTCGGCTACTATAAGAGATATTTTCCTAAAGGCCTATAGGCTACATTTGTTACAACATGAACCACACATTCAGTAATTGTTATTCATTATATTATGATGAATAAAAGTTACTAATAATGAATGTGAATCACATTAGTTGCTACACACTCCTATAAGTGTATACTTTCTGGATGATCACAGCACAGTAGGCCATATCTGGAGGATGTGTGGACGTGGAGGCAACAAACAGATAAAGATCTAAGAAACACAATATTATCCATGTTTGTTCTTTTTTCCCCACAGGTCTACAATACCAGGCATGTGATGGGAATTATTACTTGCTCTGCATATGCTTGTTACAGACATATGCAGAGCAAGTTTAATCTGAAAACCTCAGTGCAGTCGCTGCCGGCCCTTTAAAGGGCGGCCCCAGCATCATATTCACATGATTGACTTCATCCAATCACAGGCTCTCACAGGCTATTTGAGTGACACCGAGATCGAAAAGTGGTATATGGTATGCCGCTAGTGCCTCAGCGGCATATGCCGGTGGCTCAGCGGCATATGCCGGTGGCATATGCCGGTGGCCCAGCGGCATATGCCGGTGGCATATGCCGGTGGCCCAGCGGCATATGCCGGTGGCATATGCCGGTGGCTCAGCGGCATATGCCGGTGGCCTAGCGGCATATGCCTAACCCTAACCTAACCTAAACCTAACCCTAACCCTAACCCTAACCCTAACCTAACCCTAACCCTAAAACGAGCGGCATTTGCCGTTGGGAAATGGTATGTACCGGTGGAACACGAGCGGCATACCACTCTAGAACCGGCATATGCCGCTGAGCCACCGGCATATGCCGCTGAGCCACCGGCATATGCCACCGGCATATGCCGCTGGGCCACCGGCATATGCCACCGGCATATGCCGCTGAGCCACCGGCATATGCCGCTGGGCCACCGGCATATGCCGCTGAGGCACTAGCGGCATACCATATACCACTTTTCGATCTCGGTGCTACTGGGCTATTTAAACTGCAAGTTTGCATGGCTCTTCCTGCTTGCTTGCTGCTGCTCCTCCTTACTCTGATACTCTGTTGCTCTGCTCTCCAAAAAGCAGATCCAATTAATTTGCCAAACCAATATACATTTCTTATTGTGTACTCAATGAACCCTTCTTTTAGGGCCCGGATACACCTAGCAATGTTTTGAGCAACGTCAACTATCAACGTTGACTTTGGAACCAATGGACCCGCTAGGGTCCATTTGGTTCACATTTGTGCACTCAGGAAAAAATGAAAATGGGTGGAATTCCCCTTTTAATGTTGCCTGTTGCCATGTGTCTCATCATGTTGCCTGTTGATGTTGACATTTCTAGTTGATATTGCTCAAAATATTGCTAGTGTAGCAGGGCCTTTAGTTGTCAATACAATTCACACAAACGTGAAATATGAAGTTAGGGGTGCACTTATCAGTATACAACACCACATTCTGTGTTCAGCCTTTCAAAATAACATTTGTGACGATCTAAAGTTCAACAACTTAAAGCGATTGAGCTTTCATCTCTCGATGAGTAAATGGTTATGATTGGCTCTAATTCATTGACGTCCGTTTTTAGTGGACAGGATTTGTGTTGGTTGAAATCGTTGAAATCAGGTGAAAAAGAAAAAAAAAAAGATTATTTGATTGAAGTTGCTCTTAGGGCTGACTTGCTGTCATATTGGCAAATTTCAACTGTCTGGAGTGATTTTTTTCTTTACCAACGTGTATTTTTAAAGTGGCCAATCTCTGACTATCCTCCTTGTCGCAGTGTGGCATGGAGGGAGCCAGGTGGTGGTGGTGTCCATCCACCTCACGATGACTTTCAACGGATTGTTCCATTGTCAGGAGTGTCTTAATGTCCATACATGAGGTGGTGGAGCCTCTCATGCAGATGTGATGTGTGGACCAGTTTTCCCTTGCTCTTGACTGTAGTGAGTACTGCCTCTGATTCAATGGGGAGGAGGCTGTGGTAGCCATGCTCACTAAGGGCAATGCTTGAGAGGCAGTACATACCACAGGCTCGGTGAAGCTCGGAGAACAACCCTTATATTGAGGGCACGTCTTGTTTCTCACCTGAAGCCTGAGCTGGCAACTCAAGAATGTTTACTGGTTGCTCTGTGTGAGCCAGGGAGTCAAAGCATTCAACTAGTGTGGTGTCTGATGTGGCACTCTTCCCTTCATACTGAGTGAGAGGGCTATAGCCTTCAGTCTGGCACAGCATGTTTTGGCACTTGGGTGGATGACATTATCTGCCCTCAATTGTGAATGCAGGTTTTCATTGGCATCTGTAGAGATGCGCCCAGTATGAAATTTGTTAACTATCGTCCTGTCAGCTGCCTCCTCCAGGCCCTGGTTGCTTGCAGAAAGGAAGCAGGGACTGATGGCAGGTGCTGCTCAAGTTCCCCTGGGAAGAGTGCAGCACCTCACCAGCATGGTGGTGGTTGTCATTCTCACCGCTGTCTAAGAAGGCTTCCAGGCTGTGAATACGATAAACAGATTTAGTATTGCACCAGTATTACACCACATTGTTCGAGAATTGCGGCCAATCCCATCAGTACATGTACTCATTGTACACTGTACTCACTCACAACCAGGCAAGCTGTTGTGCCAGAGGATGTCATCTGGGATGATGAAGTCATGGTTACACAGTACTGTTTTAAGGGCCGTTGCTGATGGTCACTGCAGCGTCGACTGGTCCAGACTGACTTGCACCCGGATCAAGGAGAGGTACTGTTGGATCTCATACCGAAGCGTAGCATCCTGGCAGGAAGTCAGGAAGTCCGTCTCTCTTTCCATCCTCCTCCTCCTCCTCCTCCGGTCCCTCCGTTTCTGGATCCGGACCCCGGAGCAGCTCCTCAGGGCAGGTGGAGCCAGAAGACTCCAGGGATGTTCGGATTAACTGGACTTGACGCTCAGCCATTGGAGTTCTCAAAGGAACAACTCTGATTCAATGGGGTGGAGGCTGTGGTAGCCATGCTCACTAAGGGCAATGCTTGAGAGGTAGGGCTGGGACAATATTGGTACCTCATGATACGATATAGGTGGCGATATTAGGCCTTCGATAATGAATATATCATGATATTTGATATGTTGCGATATTTGCGATATATCAATATATTGCATGAAATTCATCAACGATATATCATGATAGTGTAACTGCAGCTGGAAAACAAAAACAAAAAACAAATATAGCTGCAAGCAGCAATAAAACAGGACCAAGCAAGCAGCAATAAGGAGTAAGAACAATACGCACAAATAAGCCATAGAAACATGGGAGCCTGAACTTCAGAAATACATCAGGTAATTGGGAGCAGGGCATCGTTTTTGAGCCCTGCCCTGACTGACTCACATTGTAATCTGGTGTGACTGAATGAAAGATTGGTGAGATGTGATTGAGTGGTGAACTTATTAGTCAAGGTGCATGTGGAAAAAGGTTCCACATGCTTATTCCTCTCACATAATCTGGCACAATGTCTTAACCACTAGACTGTTATGTGAAGTGATCAAGGCTTGTACAATGCAAAGCTTTCATTGGGTAGGTTACTACTGGAAATCTAGAATGTCGGGGTATGACCCAGCCGGGAATTGAACCCTGGCCTCCCAGTCTCAGGGCGGACACTCTAACCACAAGGCCACTGAGTGAGTGCCATTACCGCTTCATTGAGTTTTACCCTGGGTTACACATAGAAACATAATATTGAGTTAGCTAAACCAATAAAACCAATATGCACAAATAAGCCATAGAAACATGGAATACTGAACTTGAGAAATATGTCATGCAATTGTGGGAGCAGAGCAGAGTTATTGAAGACTCACACTTTTTATTGTCAGTAATGCGACATGAACCCACAACCTTTTCGTCCCAAGTCTGGTGCTCAACTGACCGAGCACAAAAGAAAAGTTTAATCATCTTGAAACAAAAAAGTCTTAATTTGAAGCAGCAATTTCCATTGGCTTATAAAAATGTAATTTTCGATGAAAACAAATTTGCTTCTGAACTTTTGTCCGGCCAAAGTTCTCATGTAGAAGGTGTCATGCAAATTGATCAAAAATCCAGGCAGAAAATCAGGCAATGTCTTTTATTGGAAGTGAGAAACAAAAATACATATTTATCTTTTTTTTTCTCCAAACAAAAAAAGAAGTTGAATCATCTTGAAACAAAAAAGTCTTAATTCGAAAATAAGTCTTGAGACAATTAATGCAAGGTCTTCCAGATCTTCTGTGGCTGTTGTTATTTTTGTGATGTTCAGTGGTGTATTATATGTGATTGTGAAGTGTTCTTCTTCCACAAAATGTTCTTCCAGATCATTGGCGTTGGTCAGATGGGTGAGTTGGTTTTCTTGCAGGTATTGTTGGATTGTATGGTTATGTATATATAATTTATTTATTGTGTTGTTGATTGCCAGGGTGCCAGATGTGCTTTGGTGAAATTTGTATTTCATTCAATTCATTTTGCAGTTTGAGCATCTGTTGGTTTTGTTGTTGATGTTGAAATTGTCCAGGTTATTGATGTATTTGCAGAGCTGACATTGGGGTCTTGATTGTAGATCTGTGGCGGTTGTTTCTGTTGTTATGGTGGTGGTGGTGGTGGTGGTGGTAGATGGTGGGGTTCTTGGCAGGTGTTCCAGGATGGAGGGGGATGACTATGGGAGAAAGCAAGGGTGTAATTTTTGAGGAGGGGGTTGTTGTTAGGCAGGATGTGGGGTGGGTCCGGTGTGTGATGTTGTTGATGCTGTAGCATTTGTTTAGTTCTAGGGTGTTTACTGCTGTGCTCCAAATGGTCAGGGTGGTGGTGTCAGTTGGGTCTGCAATGAGTATGCTCTGTTGTATTGTGGGTCCAGTGTGGGTCATTCCGGGTTGCTGTTCGTCCATGTTGATGACCTTGATGTTTATTTGTCCAATCTGATGAAAAAAGAAGTTGAATTAGTACATGTAGTTATACCTTTGACACATGATGTCACTGAGAATCTGTCAAACACTATTAAAACTATTTAAAACTTTGGCATTTTATGGTCTACTCAGATTCATGTAAACACCTCAGACAGATCAAAAGTTAAAACAATTAAAAAGAATTTGATGACATCAAGTTGTGTTTCACAATGTTTCTCCAGTGATTTTTCTTTAGGGACCTTTTTGTGAAACAAATGAATACTAGCGGGTCCATTTGGTTCCATTTGTATACACTCCATGGATCTCCAGGGGTCCTTTGGGAAATTCCAGGAGATCCCCAGTTAAATGATATATTGGAACCAATTGGAGACTAAATTGTCAGACTAAAACTAGACTAAAATGACAATAGTTTTTGTTGACTAAAACTAGACTAATAAAATCATTCGTTTCATGGACTAAAATAAAAACTAAAATGATTTACTTTTCATTGACTAAAACTAGACTAAATAAAAAGGACGCGTTAGACCAAAGAGGATAAAAACTAAAACCGGTGAATAAAAGTGGACATAAGCCCGATTCGCACGGGATAAGTATTACCCCAGGACCTCAGGTAATATGGAATAATCACCGAGGACGTCTGTGTTTTTAATCCCGTGCGAATCGACCATGTCTGTGATTTGGCCTGTAATTATTACAGGCCAAATTACCTACCATAATTCAGCCAACACTGGGGTCCAGGGGTAATACTTATCCCGTGCGAATCGACCACCTCGGTGATTTGGGGTGTAATGGAGTTTTTTTTTGTTTTGTGTTTCGTATTACCTTTCGATTTGAGGTGTAGCGGACTATTTAGGACCCCGTAGTTTTGTTTAGTAGCCTATTTCCTCTTCCTATCGCGCGCATTTCCAACCACACAACCACAATGGATGCAGCATCGATGTTATTAGAAATTCTGGACAGCGTTTTGGGAGGCGCATCTCCCTACAGGAGATTGGGATCCACCAGAGGACCCAACAAAAGACGAAAACGAAAACTTCTGAGACTGAGAGGTCTACTTTGTATAGCAGCATGCGGTAAGGAACGTTTGTTCGTTGTCCATGTTCCGCTGATTTATTTCTCATTTTTGCTTCCCTTTCTTCAGTGAGCCTACACACCGGATCAGTGGCGTAGAGTTTGTGGGGGCTGCAAGGCTGCAGCCTACATGAGAATTTCAGTAGGATTTCAGAGGCTGTGGGTGCAGCCCCTGTGAGGCCATTGCCACAACACTGGCCAAGTGTGAAATGCTGGCTCTTGGAGAGCTAGTTTCGGGGGTGGAGAAGTATCGATGGTCGGCTGGGCGTTGACCAAGTCACCTAGCCATCAAATATTGAAATGCTAATCAGCTGGCTATTGTTATGCACCGGCGTCGTTGATGCTGCTGCTGCTAGTGGAGCAGCATTGTCGCCGGCGGAAGGTTTCTCTAGCAGTGCTGGTGAAACAGCTTTTGACTATCCCTGTCACATCCTGCAGCTCGGAAAGATCATTTTCAGGGATGAAGAGGCTCAAAACATATTTGTGATCCACGATGGGACAAGCTACTCAATCACCTTGCTCTGATACACACTCACAAGGATGACGTGATGAAATTGAGCATAGAAGTCCTAACCAACGAGTTCATCAGCCGCTCTATTGCAAGAAGAAACGCATTCCTTCTGAAGTAAAAGGTACGAGATGCAACGAAATTCTAAATGCTGCAAAGTTAAACCAAGATGCTCAAATTCCGTTACTAAAAGAGACAGTGTGGCTTTTTTAAAAGCCACTGATTCCATAACCAAAACCCCGTATCTATTCTAAATGGTGCAATGTTAAACCAAGATGCTCAAACGTAAAGAAAAGGGGAAAAAAGGGGGGAAAAGTGTTTTTTTTTTTTTTTTTACTGTTGTTATTAAAGTTTTGCTGTAAATAAAATATGTTTTTTCTAATATGACTAATGTTATTTTAATTAGGATTAAATATTTTACTAATGCTTTTACTAATGTTTTACTGTTGATTGGTGATTATGCTTATATAGACTACTGCTGTGTTTATTACCAAACTGTAAATAAAATACTATACTCTTTTTTTACTAATATGACTGATGTTACTTTAATTAGGATTAAATGTTTTACTAATGTTTTACTGTTGATTGCTGATTATTCTTATATAGGCCACTGCTGTGTTTATTACCAAACTGTAAATAAAAGTACAAAATGAAGAGAAAAACAACTTTTTTTTATTTCTTAATAGGCATGAGAAAACAGAGCACAATACAACAGTATACCTTTGTTCTGTATTTTAAAGGACTTAAGTAGAACACATCAACACATCATAGGCTATAAGTAGGGAGTAGTTTGCGTCGGTGTGGTGTGCTCTGGGGTGGGGGGGGTCGCGGGGGGGGGGGGGGGTATTTTTTTGCAGCCTACGTGAGGACGAACGTAAGTTTACGCCCTTGCACCGGATCGTATATGTAGGCTAGTATAGATCTTGTATACAGGCTGAGTGCAACGCTGAATAACTCGAAATCTACAGAGCTATCATTGATTTAAACAAAACGTGCGATCTAGATGTGAACATGTTCTAGAGCGAGGATGGCCCCATTTGAGCTCCCCAGCAGTTACGCTAATAATAACGTTATAACTAGCCTCGGAAACCCAGACACCTGTGTCCACTAGGTGGCAGTGACTCACTAGCACACAGTGAGACAGTCAAGATGTTTTTCTTGTAGTACTTTCAGTTGGTAGAAAATATATGCTGTACTTGCTTTTTTTTATCATTTATAATAATAGTCCACTGGGGCAATGATAGGTATGTGGGTGCCATCCAGAGCAACAACACACATAGGTAATCCAGTTGTCTTCTCAAATCCAACAGACGCTCAATGCCTAGAGTAGAATTATTTTATTGTTTTCATAATGAATATAAATACTTTAATACTTCTTTTATATAATAAATACTTTCACATTTAATATAATATTAATAAACATATGGTAATGCAACTAACTATATAGTGTGTGTAGGTCTTCAGCCCTATTACATATGTCCGTAATTTCAAGTAAAACACAGACATCGCTTATCCAGTGCGAATCCGCCCTTGTGAAAAACAGACGTCGGGGGGTAATTTCCAATTACCTGAGGTCCTGGGGTAATACTAATCCCGTGCGAATGGGGCTTAAGACTGAAACTAAAATGAAAAATCGCCGACTAGAACAACACTGCCTCCCCCTTTCCGGCATGTCTCTCTTCAGGCTCCCCAGAGCTTTGGACTTCTCTTTAGCATGGCTCCTGGTTCCCCACTCTCTCTCTCTCTCTCTCTCTCTCTCTCTCTCTCTCTCTCTCTCTCTCTCTCTCTCTCTCTCTCTCTCTCTCTCTCTCTCTCTCTCCACATTGGCGCTGTGTTGATTGGTGGTGCCCAATGCCAGTTATGCCGACTCAACTTGAAGACTCTCACGTGACTCTCACTCGAGTCATCAAAAATGGGACTCTCAAATGGGACTCTCAACTCCGCTCAGACTCGTCCCCGAAGACTCTGACTCGATTCTGACTCGGGACTCCTGGTCGATGACTCTTAATGACTTGTGGAGTCTCATTACGGCCTTCTATTGTACACTAATGGCTATACCGGCACCCCCGATCCAAGTATTGGCTACTGTGTAGTCCTTAAAGCCTATGTCAGTTTCAAAGGCACGTACCCTTGCTTTCTAGTCGTGGACACTGGGGTCCGCCATTTTTTAGTTAAACAAAAGAACAATTCTGGCCCAGTGAGTGTCGTACAGTGAACGGCGCTGAGTCGACTAGCGGGCCATCGGCCGGTCGGCGCGGGGACTCGCGCTTATCGGCGCGCCTTCCTCGGCCTCAAGGCCCGCTGAGTCGGCGCGTGTCGTGGACAATAAAGTTTTCGTTAAATGATGACACCATCATTATTTCACATTCTGTAAACTTTACTCAAAATAAAATCATAATAAACACACAGAAGTTGTCATGTCATCATTAATCACTCTTCTTTCAGTAATTATATGGGAGCATGGGATTGTACACGCAGGTATCTCTTAGCTCAACAAAGGCGGTGTTATGCCAGATCTTGTAGCTAGTAACACGGCGCATCAAAGCATTGGCAGAAAACTTTTCAAATTTGTACCAATTCCAAAGTTCAGTATTGCTGGTGATGTAGATGCGTTTGGCAACAAACTGGACGAAACCGCCTTTTAATGGGGACACGGTGGGGGTAGCGGTCGCTAATGCGTAGCATCTCATCATACTTTAGCCAACCATAAAAGTCATCAATTACAACAGCTGCTTGCCCGACATAGCCGTCCCACCAGTCTCCGCGTGTCTTGTAGTAGACATCTCCGTCGAAGAGGGCCTTGCTTTCTTCCATAACATGCCTGGACTTGCCACAGCCAGGCTCGCCGGTTAGCACATGTAGCTCCGTCTTGAAGTCGCGGGGGGTAGCAACCTTAGCGAAGTCGCACCACATGGTTAGGCCCCGCCCGTAGCGTATAAAGGTAGCCGGTTCAGCCTGGGCGAGCCCAGACATATCTCCCTTTGTTTGCTGGAGGTACTCCACAGCGCGTTGCAAGTCGTTCCGCTTTCCAGCTTTCGAAGGTTCGCCGATGGCCAGGTAAATGTCTCCCCCTTTGCTGCAGTATTCCTCGTTGTCGGCGTCTGTGCCTCTCGCTCTCTCAAAATGTGCACGGGGTGAAATAATGATCTTTATGCCGGCAAGTCTCAACTTTTTCTTGGGGTTTACGAACCCTTGAAGATGTGGAGTGCCGTTTTCCCCTTTCTCTTTGCCGATGATGGCGTATTCCACGGTCTCCGTTAGCTCCGCGCTAATCTTTGCTAATTCGGCATCGGTGTAGTTATTGAGGGTGAAACACCACCGCTTGCTGGGGTTCTCCCGGCCGTGAGTCTTCTTGGCTGGCGCTTCATTCTCTTTATTACTTGTTTCGCCGTTCTTGCGTTTTGGTGCCATGGTCGCGGTTCAATGAGTGGGTTTGTCGCGGTTTAGTTAGTGGGTGCCGAGGTGGTGGTTATCGTATTTTTATGGTATTTTTCATGAATGAATGAATGAATGCATGCATGAATGAATGAATGAATGAATGAATGAATGAATGAATGAATGAATGAATGAATGAATGAAATGCCATACAGAGTTGTAAATAAATACATTAAAAGCCGATTTATCGAGACTCGGAATTGACTCGAGGTCTGAGACTCGTGGGCCTCACTGCCCAATGCCCATGTAAAGGTCACCTCAGTGCAGTCGCTGCCGGCCCTTCAAAGGGCGGCCTCAGCATCACATTCACATGATTGACTTCATCCAATCACAGTCTCTCACAGGCTATTTAGCCTGCAAGTTTGCATGGCTCTTCCTGCTTGCTTGCTGCTGCTCCTCCACACTCTGATACTGTTGCTCTGCTCTCCAAAAGGCAGATCCAATTAATTTGCCAAACCATTATGCATTGCTTATTGTGTATTTAATGAATCCTTCTTTTAGTTGTCCTGACTGAAATACAATTCACACAAGTGTGAAATATGAAGTTAGGGGTCCGCTTATCAGTAAACAACACCACATTCTGTGTTCAGCCTTTCAAATTAACATTTGTGACGATCTAAAGTTCAACAACTTAAAGCAATTGAGCTTTCATCTCTCGATGAGTAAATGGTTGTGATTTGCTCTAATTCAGGGACGTCCATTTTTAGTGGACAGGATTTGTGTTGGTTGAAATCGTTGAAATCAGGTGAAAAAGAAAAAAAAAAGATTATTTAAATGAAGTTGCTCTTAGGACTGACTTGCTGTCATATTGGCAAATTTCAACTGTCTGGTGTGATTTTTGCTTTACCAACATGTGTATTTTTAAAGTGGCCAATCTCTTGACTATCCTCCTTGTCGCAGTGTGGCATGGAGGGAGCCAGGTGGTGGTGGTGTCCATCCACCTCACGATGACTTTCAACGGATTGTTCCATTGTCAGGAGTGTCTTAATGTCCATACATGAGCAGGGGCGGATTTAGGACTGGGCCTGGGTGGGCACAGGCCCACCCATTTATGAAGCCGGCCCAGGTACGAAAAGAACGAATAAAATATTATTTTTATGATTCTGCGCAACGCCGGCGCAATGCTGAGCAGCTCCAACTCTGCAGCTGCGTAAACACTGCGCAGTGCTGAGCTGCATGATGTCTTTCACTATTCTCTCTACGGTTCTCTCAGCTCCGTCCACTTCATGGGGCCAGTCCAGCGGCGGCAGTTTGCCCTAATCGTGCTGCATGAACAGCGCTCGAGCGCTCCGTTTCTGACCCCTTAATGTCGCAACTCTTCTACTAGATGGCCCCATATAGAGTAATGATGGCTCTGACTTCCGCGATGAGCTACTGTTGTTGTTGTTTTCTGCAGTATGCGCGAAATAGTTTTATTAACACTGGCAGCCTGCCTGCCTGAGCGAAGCCTGTCCAGAGGGGAAAGGAGCCGGCCGTTTGTGTGTGTGTGTGTGTTAGTGTGCGAGAGAATCAGCGTATTTTCCGACCCGTTCGCAACGAAATCTATGTAGAAGAACCACCATTGGACTGACCCCATGAAGTGAAGGGAGTTAGGTAAGTCTGTCTACACATAGCCTCGATCTCCAGGCTCTCATCCACGCTAGTCTACACTTCTAGTAGAAGAGGTGTGACATTGAGGTGTCTGAATTTGAATGGCCTCAATAGGGACAAACCGTAATAGTTCTATTGGCTGCAGCGACGTGTGTGTGTACTGCTCAAATGATCAACTAACGTGGGCTTTGGACAAAGAAATCCTGCGTGAACGTTATGACCAGAATAGCCTAGTTTAGAGTAGTTCATTGTGTTCACCTGGCGCTAAAGGCATGCTAATAATCACTGCTAAATGTAAACAAATGTATGCTACAGAACAGGCCATCAGATATTCAAATGATAATCAGGTGGCTTTTGTTTAACTGCAAGCTATAGTGTCAATATGCATAGAGTAATTGGGGAAACAAGACGCTGAGAACAACAAATCATGACTTGTAAATCTTTTTTTTATACCAAACTGTAAATAAAAGTACCAAATGAAGAAGAATGTTTCTGTAACACATGCTTACAGAAAGCACAATACAACAGCCTAGTAATTAACATGCACCTTAGAGATGTTGTGTTGTTCCCCCAATCTATTTCCTAGAAATGGAGGTCTGAAAATAATATTAACGTGGTGAAACACCACTTGATGACATCATTTATTCAATTTGACCAACAAAACGTTGGTCCATTTCAAGGATCCTCAGTATACATAGATTAGTCTACAGAGCCCCATTTAATAGCTCTGGGACTCCCTTGTATACACTTAACTTTGAGAGAAGTGTTTCCAATTGGTTACATTTGCTCACTCAAAGCTACAGATAAGGATCCATTTGGGTTATATTAACTCATCATCATTTAGCTGGGGACCCCCTGAAACTCCCTCAAGGACTCCTTGGGGTCTGGGATCTGAAAGTGATGTGAAAATAGAAAGTGAAATGAGAGAAAGTGAATCCACCAATTAGATAGTTATAGTGGTTTATTCAAAATTTCAAATAATCTCAGTCTGGTTGTAGACTGCCAGTGCAATGTGTATCACCATCCACACAGTTTTGGTGTTTTGTATTTTTTTTTTACTATTTTTTTGCTAAGGGAACTCCAGAGACTTGTTTAGAGGGACCCTGTTCCAATGCAAGGGCTGACACACGGGAGGGGGTGGCCAAGTGTCATTATAGGCTAAAGCCGCCTTCGCTGTGCGGCGGCGGCGGGGGGGGGGGGGGGGGGGGGGGGGGGGGTAGATCCAATTGCCCAGTCAAATAGCCCCCGGCCCAGGGAAAAAATAAATCCTGCAGCCGCCACTGTACATGAGGTGGTGGAGCCTCTCATGCAGATGGGATGTGTGGACCAGTTTTCCCTTGCTCTTGACTGTCGTGAGTACTGCCTCTGATTCAATGGGGTGGAGGCTGTGGTAGCCATGCTCACTAAGGGCAATGCTTGAGAGGCAGTACACACCACAGGCTTGCGAAGCTCTGAGAACACTGCCCAGATACCTGACAAATACTAAAGTACCTGCCCTTATATTGAGGGTAGGTCTTGTTTCTCACCTGAAGCCTGAGCTGGCAACTCAAGAATGTTTACTGGTTGCTATGTGTGAGACAGGGTGTCGATGTATTCAACCAATGTGTTGCTCTGTGTGAGACAGGGTGTCGATGTATTCAACCAATATGGTGTCCGATGTGGCGCTCTTCCCTTCATACTGAGTGAGAGGGCTATAGCCTTCCGTCTGGCACGGCATGTTTTGGCACTTGGGTGGATGACATTATCTGCCCTCAACTGCGAATGCAGGTTTTTATTGGCAGCTGTAGAGATACGCCCAGTATGAAATTTGTTAAGTATCGTCCTGTCAGCTGCCCCCTCCAGGCCCTGGTTGCTTGCAGAAAGGAAGCAGGGACTGATGGCAGGTGCTGCTCAAGTTCCCCTGGGAAGAGTGCAGCACCTCACCAGCATGGTGGTGGTTGCCATTCTCAGCGTCGTCTGAGAAGGTTTCCAGGCCGTGAATACGATAGATTAATTTAGTATTGCAAGTTTCATAAGTTCTGGACAGCACAGTACTGTTTTAAGGGCCGTTGCTGACGGTCACTGCAGCGTCGACTGGTCCAGACTGACTTGCACCCGGATCAAGGAGAGGTACTGTTGGATCTCATACCGAAGCATAGCATCCTGGATTTGCAGAAAGTCCGTCTCTCTCCCCAGTCTCCTTCTCCTCCTCCGGTCCCGGCGTGTCTGGATCCGGACCCGGAGCAGCTCCTCAGGGCAGGTGGAGCCAGAAGACTCCAGGGATGTTCGGATTAACTGGACTTGACGCTCAGCCATTGTAGTTCTCAAAGGAAGAACTCTGATTCAATGGGGTGGAGGCTGTGGTAGCCATGCTCACTAAGGGCAATGCTTGAGAGGTAGGGCTGGGCCGATATTGGTACCTCACAATACGATATACAGTAGGTGGCGATATTAGGCCTTCGATAATGAAAATATCATGATATTTGATATGTTGCGATATTTGCAATATATCAATATATTGCATGAAATTCATCAACGATATATCATGATACTGTAACTGCAGCTGGAAAACAAAAACAAAAAACAATACATGAGTGAATAAAAAAGTAATCTTAGGGCTATAGCCTTCAGTCTGGCACGGCATGTTTTGGCACTGTACCATCCAGGCCCTGTTTGCTGGCAGGAAGGAAGGGGGACTGATGGCAGGTAAAACAATACGATACGACAAAACACACTTCTCCTCAGGCTGAGCTCCTGAAAGAGGGGGTGTGAGCGGTTGTCCAGGATGGACAACAACTTGCTGCTCATCCTTTTCTCCGCCACCACTTCCAGGTTCTCCAGTCCCCCTCCTACAACGGAGATGGCCTTCTTCACGATCTTGTTAATTTTGTCCTCGTCTGCTTCTTTGAGACCACCACCATAGACAGCCGCAGAGACAGAACAGAGCACTGGCCCCAATGGAGTGGTAAAACTGTCAGCAGTCTCTTGCACACGTCGAAAGACCTGTGCCTCCTCAAGAAGAACAGTCTACTCTGGATTTTTTTGTAGAGTGCATCAGCGTTGTCAGCCCAGCCCCAGTCTATTGTTAAAGTGAACCCCCAGGTACTTGTAGGAACCTGCCATCCTACAAACTACTAAGTTTCTACTAAGTTCCTACAAGTAAGGTACTGCATAAGTCCCCTGGGAAGAGTGCAGCACCTGCCATCACCAGCATTGTGGTGGTTGCCATTCTCACCCCCGTCTGAGAAAGTCTTCCAGGCTGTGAATACGATGGATTAATTTAATATCGCAAGTCTCATAAGTTCTGCCATTAATTTCACTTTTAAATGTTTCAAAGGCACCTACGCTGATCTGTTCCCCCCTTTTTTTTGGAGCGAAACACCATTCTGTTGAATGTTCACATGAACTCCTGCAGCCGCATGAACTTCCAGGTCGCCCCAGCAGGAGTGTTAGGTGGACATACAGTAGCACTGCATAAATCAAACATATTTCATTAGTGTCAAACGGAATGGCCAATCACTGCACTGTGGCATAGGCAGAAATTAATTCTGGCCTGGGTAAATCTGCCTGGGCACAGAGTGAGCGTGCAAAATATGCATTTCGTAAAAATGTCAGGTGTCTAAACTGCTTTTGAATAAACAATTTGCTAAACAATACAACCAACCAACCATTACAGCTGCACAATACACTACTCCAACCAACCAACCAGCTTTAGTTTGATTGTGATTGCGAAGATATTAATTACAATAAGAAACCAATAAAGACGAATTTCCTTTTTTCAAAGCAAACTGAAAAGTTTGTGGGACATTTTTTTTTTTTTTTTTTTTTTTAATTCTCAGCAAGCCGATCTTTAACTATGGTTGCTATGTGTCGGGGGTATCTTGTCTGTCATTCGGTCGTTCTATGCCTCGTCCACGTCTATTGTCTCGGTCTTGTCTGTGTCTGTCTGTCATGATGGTGTAGATCATTGTGTAACAATTGCCCTTATCTCACTAAGGATAACTATACACTACAAGGAAAAAAATAATCGCGGGAACGTAGAGTTCAACTTTTTAACATTTAATAGAGAGTTGGCGATTCACAGATAAGGCTGAGATGCCCATGCGTAGGGCTAAAGCTATCCCTGTCTCTCTCCCTATACAACGGAAAACAAACAAACTTAAACAAACAAGGAACAACTTTTAACCCCCCTCTCCCGCTCCAAATGAGTCCCCGCGGTGTTTATCGCACCGCAACGCAACGAATGTCAACAGCACATCCACATGCTTAGATAAATGAATAAATAAATGAAGTCCCCGCTCACGTCCTCTTCCTTATATAGCGGCAACGCACGCAGTCACTACAAAGTCCCTCCTTGTTCCGATCCACGAATGGGTTTTAATCCAAGTGATCCAAAGGGAAAAAAAGAAAAATGAAAAATACTCGGGGTACCCCTAAAGCCGAATTGTCCTCCCTTCCGTGTGAGTGACTTCCTCATTATGTCACCTCCGTGGGTGGTGACACTAGTCCATGAGTGACAGCTGTCACTCTCAGCCCAAGTCCCAATACCATACATTGAAATGTAGAGAATATGCAGAATGCCATGTTACAGTTCCTTCTCAATGATAACATAGAAAAATATAGAAAAAATAAAGCAGTACAACATAATAATGTGCTTTGGTCACAATTGTTTCTTGCTAGCCCTAATAATGTTTTTGTGTAATACAAAGTGCACAGGAGTTCAAACCAGGGGATTGCGTGTGCATGTGAGAGCATGCATGCACTCACCAAAAAGGGGACTCTTTGATGTCATCGGGTCAAACCATTCATTCACCAGGTCGACAAACCAGGCTGTGGTTAGGGCCTCAGATGGTCATGGACCTTTAGGTAAGCCCTTCCCCAAACTGCTATGGTCCCATCATGGCTAAGCATAACATGTGATAGACAGACCTCTCCACCAATATAGCTTTCCTATATGATAAAACATTGTTTTAAAAAAAATGTCACACATACATATTCTTCCACTGCATAGGGCATGCCTTGTTGATGGATTTGGAAGAGATTTTGAAGGACTGGTTCCAAAAATGAACCAGTATTTAATGTATAATGTCCATGCTGTTTAGGCCTACATTAGAATGAATGAAGTGTCCAAGGGTGGACGGAGAGCAGGGCTTTCCTAAAGGTCTATTAGTTGCAGTGTGCCAGCACTCGCAGTGCGGTGTGAATATACCTTGCACGCAGGTAGGGCCTGAAGAGAACATAACTGTTAAGAACAGAAAATACTGCACATAGATTCCCCTGTCTGTATCTACTCAGTAGTTTATACACTCAAGACAGATTTACTAAAGGCTCTTTCAGAGTCTGAAATTTCGGTGGCCACCGCGACCACCGCTCAGAGCACCGCGCGCTATTATATAGTCCACTGTCAGCACCGCACCGCGCCGTGGTTTGTTGTGTGTTTTCTTTTTTTTAACCAGCCGTTAAAAACAAGCAACCACCGCGGTGCGGTGCGGTGGTTAGTAAAATCCGAGCGGAGGGCTGGGAGGTGCGGTGGTTGCGGTGGTATGACGTCATATTGTAGGAAACGGTGGTCGCGGTGGTCGCGGTGGGCACCGAAAATCCATCTCTGAATAGGCCTTAAGGCTACAGATACTGTCTCAACTTTTACATTAAAATAATCAAGAAAGTCCGCACAACAGCTCCAACATAGTCCATGACGATGTCTCGGCCGTGGCTGGCCTTCATCAGGTGATAAAAGCCAGACATCGCAAAAAATAATGTCTTCATGGACTATGTTGGCGTTTTAATCATGCAGTGTTGCCAACTTGGCGGATTTGTCGCTATATTTAGCTCTTTTTCAATCCCCCCTAGCGCCAAAATTGGTGAAAAACTCCTGGCGGAAAATCTAGTGCTTGGGGTGAGTTGGGGCGAAATTGGTTGACAGGCGCCAGAGATAAAACCCTCGTTTTTCACCATTTTTCCTCCTATGATAGAGTCCTGCTTCCTTCCTAGAAAGGACCCAACAAGAAGACTTACACTGTACCTGGCAATCAAGAATTGCGTCCAAAATCATTTATTTGATTTTTATTGATTGATAATCTGCATCTAATCAGTACGTATCACTGTATGACCAGGCAAGCTGTTGTCCTGGAGGATGTCATCTGGGATGATGATGATGGTCACTGCAGCGTCAACTGGTCCAGACTGACACCCGGGTCAGGGAGAGGTACTATTGGATCTCATACCGCATAGCATCCTGGATTTGCAGGAAGTCCGTCTCTCTCCCTAGTCTCCTCCTCCGGTCGCGGTGTTTCTGGATCCGGAGCATCCCCTCAGGGCAGGTGGAGCCAGAAGACTCCAGGGAAGTTCGGATTAACTGGACTTGACGCTCAGCCATCGTTGTTCTAATAACTATGTGTTTAAAAAGCCATTACCTGGACTGTTCATATAGGATGGCGTGGTCAATTGAAGGATAAAGGCCTGAACCTACCACAACAATGGGTGGAATTCTCAATCGCTGTGGTGTAGCAGGTATGGTGTAAGTCTTCTCATTGGCTGCATGGCAGCAAATCAGGTCTGGGGCCTTGGGGTAGGCCGAAAGCCTATACCACCAGCCCTGGGCCTGAGTTTACCAAATAATTACACAGAATAATTATAACCTGCAAGTCAAAAGGTCCAGAAATCACCTGACCCCCCAATTAAAAATGTTACTGTACTCCCCTGCTGTTCATCATGAGTTGAAGCTCTTGATGACTGTTTTTAATTATTATAGATAATTATTTGGTAGGCCCAGGCCCAGGCCTGGTGGTATAGGCCTTCGGGCCTACCTCAAGGCCCCAGACCTGATTCGCTGCAATGCAGCCAATGAGCACGGCCACAAACCTGATTTTCTGCCATGCAGCCAAAGAGAGGACTTACACCATACCAGGCTACACCACAGCGATTGGGAATTGCACCCAATGACTTGTATGCCCCGCTCTGCACATGCCACAATTATGGACTTCATGTAGTCCCAGAGATCTTTCCCTGACACCTAAGGCCCCGTGAAATCATAAGCAACAACCTGCTTAAACTCTTTGGTTAAAGATGCCAGAATTGTTGTCAGAACCTTTGTGGCCACCATCCCATTTTTTTTTTACCAAGGAGAGGGGAAAAAACTTGTATAAAAACTTGTATATAACTACTGTATATTGCACTGTGTATAATTTTCCATCATTCTGAACTCTGTAATGATGAAACTATGCAGATTAACTACATTTAAGGTGCCTTCTAAGGTACCTTCAGGACAACGAGGCGGCCATTGGGAGGAAGATGATTGAGCTTCAGCACCATTAAATCCAATCTTTCATTTAGGGTTCCTGGTGTGAATGCTATGGCCTCCAGGCTCTTGCTGAGGGTCTGGTAGCATGGCATGGGCAAATTCCTCTCTCGAGTGGGGAAAGATATTTTAGCGAGGTTTGTCTCGCTAAAATGTCTTGCTTATGGACTTCAAGTAGTCCCAGAGATCTTTCCCTGACACCTAAGGCCCCGTGAAATCATAAGCAACAGCCTGCTTAAACTCTTTGGTTAGTTAAAGATGCCAGAATTGTTGTCAGCACCTTTGTGGCCACCATCCCTTTTTTTTTTTTTTTTTTTTTTTTGGGGGGGGGGGGACCATTTTGCTCCATGGCTCATACTGGATTTCTTTTTTGGTAGCCATTTCATCAATCTATTAAAGGGGAGGGGGAAAAAACTTGGAAATTGGTATACTGTATAACTGTGGATAATTTTTCATCATTGTGAACTCTCTAGTGATCCTGCAGGATCCTTGCCTGGACCTTCCCACGAGCCGCAGCCGTTAATACTTGGGTAGCATGGCATGGGCAAATTCCTCTCTCGAGTGGGGAAAGATATTTTAGCGAGGTTTGTCTCTTTAAGAGAGATATAAGAGAAGTGTAAGAGAGATGTAAATGTGTTAGAACAGGGGTTTTCAACCTTTTGGACTCCAGGGACCACCATCTATTCAGCATTTGAGCCACGGACCACCATTTGATTACATTTTCATTCCAAAGACCTACATTTAAAGAATTATTTTGATTTTGTCCACAATTCCAGGCTGTATTTTGCCAACAAAGCAGCATAAACGTTTTAATTAAGTGGTGCTAATTCAGATGATGAATATTTTAACTCTTGAGAGTGTAAAAATGAAACCAAATGGACCCGCAAGGGTCCATTTGGTTTCATTTTTACACTCTCAAGAGTTACATCTGGTTGACCAACTTTCCATCATTTAGCCTGGGGACCACCTGAAACCTTCTCAAGGACCACTGGTGGTCCCCGGACCACCTGTTGAAAACCCCTGTGTTAGAACAACACAAAGGCTCATACCCTTTCTTAAAACAGTTGCAACAGGCATCAGTGGCCATGAATATTTAAGTATTGTGACAACTAAAGTCTTTGTATGCTGTAAGCCTACTATTGCGACAAAACAATCTAAAATAAAGGGATTCATAATAATTAAACCTGGGCTGGGCTGTCGCCTGATGTTTATGCTGTAGGCGAAGCGTCGGCTCTTTAATATACAATAGAGATGATATCTGTGAATAGGCATACAAAATGTTCCATGTTTCTTAAATTGAGGTATGAAACAAATCAAGATGGCGAGTCATAGTGATTAACAATGTTAATGTTTTTTTCTACTTCCAATAATGGACGATTTAAGAAAAATCCACACACTGACTGGCTGACTCTAATGTATATTAATTAAAATGTTGAAAATGGGTGGAAAGTATCAGTGTCGAATATAGTCTACAAGCTGTGACAGAGCAGTCCCTGTCACTGTAATGTTTGTTAATTTCTATCAAACATTAATTCCTACAATTCCTGATCAACAATAGTACACTAAATGCAATCATGCATTGTTCACAGTAGATTAAGTCCCACAGAAGGTGTACATTCTGTTGTGACACATACATCTAAAGTGTGTATGCTTCACCCCTGCAGATGCAGTCAAGGACTATCTAATAAGGACAGGAAGCCAAGACACTTATGGGGGAGTCCACATTGGTTCATGGGAGGAAACAGACATGCGCAGTACAGACCAGGAAGTATGATGCTTGCAAACCGTGCATGCCATTGGTCTCTTGGATGGTTTGCCAAGCGTCAAACTTCCTGGTCTGTACTGAGCATGTCTGTTTCCTCCCATGAACCAATGTGGACTCCCCCATATATGTCTTGGCTTCCTGTCCTTATTAGATAGTCCTTGGATGCAGTAAGGAAGATAAGAAGATCCCTGTTGCTTTAAGGGGCGTGTTCTCAGATCATTGGGAAAGTGTTGTGAATGGCTGTTTGTAACCATGGGTGGAGTCAGTAGGCTATAAGTGTGTGTAGCTCCAGTCTGTGTGTGGCAGCCATGCAGGGAGGTTGTCTGCGTTCCCTCTGTTCCTTAAGTTCTGTTTTATTTTATCATGAATGCCCAAAAGGCATTCATGAGGCCCAATCTCAAAATTTGTCAGGACTGTGACTGGGCTCCATCTATGAATTATGGACCAAGAGAGACATGGAAAATTGAATGTAAAATTGAATGGTTGAACCATGGCGGTGGTCGTGTTCAGAGCCACCATGTGGCCCATTTAATGGGCAGCGTTGGATCTGCAGTGACCTGCAATTTAGATTTCATGTAATTTAACTCATTTACCGCGAGTGTGTGTTTTCTGCTATATGCCACGGCTCAAGCTAGTGCATTCGGTAAAAAAAAAAAAAAAAAAACTTATTTTGAAGCGCCAGATCTCCTAAACAGGATGTGCGATGACGTCATGCTGTTTCGGGTGTCTTGACTAACCCAAAGAGATTCTATATAAAGAGGTGACACTCCCATAGAAGCCCCATTTAGACAACCAGACCCCAGTGCCTACGCCATATTGGAGTGATGACGTACTTCCTGTTGCTCTTAAGGGAAAAAAAAAAAACGAAAAAAAAAAAAAAAAAAAACAGGGGACTACCAGTGGTCTCTGAGAGGATTGCATGAGGTATGAAAAAGGTGTAGAAAAAGGTATATGTGTATGCTTCTTCAGAACTGATCTGTGTTAAATAGCGAGAATATTACAAATATCCATACTATTTTAATACTTTAATAAAATTTATCATGTTTATGAACGGATCAAAGCTGACATTACTTTATTAACATTTTCATTCAGAATATGAATATGTGCGCATGATCGTGCGTCATCTCTCTGCACATGAACGTGCGTCCAAAATTATATACACTCAACAAAAATATAAACGCAACACTTTTGTTTTTGCTCCCATTTTTCAGGGGATGGACTTAAAGCCCTAAAATTATTTCCAGATATGCAATATAACCATTTCTCTCAAACACTGTTCACAAATCTGCCTAAATGTGTGATATTGAGCACTTCTGCTTTGTTAAGATAATCCATCCCACCTCACAGGTGTGCCACATTAAGATGCAGGTGTGACATCATGATTAGTGCACAGGTGTACCTCAGACTCTCCACAATAAAAAGACACCCTGAAATGTGCAATTTTCTTTTGCCTTATTGGGTGTATGGGCCTCCGAACCAGTCAGTATCTGATGTGACCACCATTTGCCTCATGCAGTGCAACACATCTTCTTCGCATAGAGTTTATCAGATTGTCAATTGTGGCCTGTGGAATGTTGGTCCACTCCTCTTCAATGGCTATGTGAAGTTGCTGGATATTAGTGGGAACCGTTACACACTGTAAAAATGGTAATAACACAATATTACCACATTATTACCATTTCGACAGCGCATACCAGTTCCCACTAATATCCAGCAACTTCACATAGCCATTGAAGAGGAGTGGAGCAACATTCCACAGGCCACAATTGACAATCTGATAAACTCTATGCGAAGAAGATGTGTTGCACTGCATGAGGCAAATGGTGGTCACACCAGATACTGACTGGTTCGGAGGCCCACACACCCAATAAGGCAAAAGAAAATTGCACATTTCAGGGTGTCTTTTTGTTGTGGAGAGTCTGGGCTACACCTGTGCACTAATCATGATGTCACACCTGCATCTTAATGTGGCACACCTGTGAGGTGGGATGGATTATCTTAACAAAGCAGAAGTGCTCAATATCACACATTTAGGCAAATTTGTGAACAGTGTTTGAGAGAAATGGTTATATTGTATATCTGGAATGAATTTTAGGGCTTTAAGTCCATCCCCTGAAAAATGGGAGCAAAAACAAAAGTGTTGCGTTTATATTTTTGTTGAGTGTATAATTAGGCTAGAATTAGAAATAGGCCAACTGTTACTATTTCACACTCCAAGATGAGACAGCATTGTACGGTTGCCAGTAGCCTGATCACAAATGAATACTAAACACTCCATTCCAGCTTGTCTTACTGCACGTACTGCTTCTAGCAGCAACAACTGAAGCCGATTGTGTGGTATTGGCCCAATAGTAAAACAATATCCAAAAAGCTGTTTCCATTTACGAAACAGCCCTCTCGCCATGAATGAAGTGGCATAGTTGGCAACAAAACCCTCAACCATGTCTGCTGATTCATTGAAGTGGACTGCCTGTTTTAGTGTCATTTCATCAGTGATGATGGCACAGACCCTATACATTCATGGTCTATAGAACACTCTCATTAAAGCCAGGTTTGATGGTTATAGATTTTACTATTCTCTGCCGTGTTCGGACAGAGGGCACAGCCAAGTGGTGTGACCGTAGCCTGGAACACTTTGGACTTGCTTGTAGTAGACCCAAGAACGTAGCTTTGTCCTGAATGGTCCACCGGAAACCATTAGCCTTGCGTAGGGCCATTTTCTGGCTGGTAAAATCTTCTCGAACTGCATTAAAACAGATATGATCATGCCAGCATTGTTTTTTTGCTGTTTCAGTTCGTTCTTCAGCCTACATATTTGTGACTTCAGATTCCTGACCTGTTTTTTAAGTGCATGTTTCTTTTGAACTAGATGGTGTTTGCGGCAAGGTTCTGTGAGTGCATCATCAGGTGCAGATGATGCCTACAGATAACTGTACGCCTACAGATGACTGTATCCCTGCAGATGATGTTGCTGCTATGCCTGCAGATGACTGTACGTCTGCAGATGACTGTATGCCTGCAGATGACTGTGTGATGCCAAATGATGTGGCTGCTATGCCTGCTGATGTTGGATGGAGGTCTGCAGTGGTTGAGGTTTGAGGGATATGAGTCTGCTTGTCTGTAAAAAAAAAATAATAATAAATAAATAAATAAATAAATAAATAAAATAAAGCTTTGACTTTCACAGACTATCACTCTGAAATGATGGTATAGCATGAATCTCAGAATCCCCGTAAGCATACAATGACAAGCATACCCTTCTTTGGTAGATTTGGTCTTGATTCGAGTGGGGTGCTTGGGTCAGGGGCACCGATAATTGTTGGCACTGCATTCCAATTTAATCCTGCATGGCTACAAGACAAGAACAAAGATACATAGTTACAGTAGATGTAGAAGCAGGAAATGTACTTTATCCAGGGGTTGACACTAAGGTTTCAGAGGCACTTGCCAATCGGGCAAGTGTAAGTCTGCTTCTACTTGCCCTCAGGTCAGGGTCACTTGCCCCCCAAATTATATAGTAAATTTTGTATTTAAGTTTACTTTCTATTTGTGTGCTTTAAACATTTCCTTTTCATGGTCGAAGACTGTTTTGGTTACGTCATAATCAGCTACAGTAAATATTCAACTTGCAAAGTTGCCCCGGGCAAGTGTTAGTGTCAAGCCCTGTACTGTATTGAACATTATCATCACATCATCACGTTGCGATGGAGCTGCGCAGAACTTATCTGCATCAACTGTTCATTCCTTAGGTTCTGCACCCACCTGCTACATCTGAAAGAACAACATTATTCATGAATATAGTAGGGCTTTAACCAAAAAATCGATACATCGATGCATCAATTTGCATAACACGTGTCGACTCCAAAAGCCAGAGTCAATAAGTTGTTTTTTTCCCCTTTCTCCGAGGGAAAGGGGTAAGGGGGAGGAATTAAACATTTACCTTTGTTTTCCCCTTTTTTCTTTCTCTATGTGTGCGACGTGTGTATGTATATGATTCAAATGTAATATTGGTTACTGTCACTCACGGACAGAAGTCTCCTTTAAAGTTTCCTTTGCAACTCTATCGGAGTTAAGCCTTAATTTAGGCCTACCAATCTTACTGCAGCTGCATGCGCAGCCTGCCATAACTCCTCAATGCTATGTCGTAGAGACATATGGGTGGTAGCATTGGACTGGGTAATGAGTCCCTGACGCGTCCCTGACATTGATTGGTGTAACTTAAATCCGCCCCCCTCCTCTGATTGGTCGATACTATTTCCTGCCATAACTCCTCGATGCTATGTTATAGAGACATATGGGTGGTAGCATTGGACTGGGTAATGGGCAGAGGTGTCAGGTGCGAATACAGGTGTTATTATGTGAGGCTGGGGATGGGCAGAGGTGTCAGGTGTGAATATGGGGGTTATTATGTGAGGCTATAATGCTTTGCATTATAGCAAATCGCTATAATGCTTTGCATTATAGCAAATAATCTTGACCTCGATACACAACTATTGCACAACAAAATGTAAACAGTCAGTACTAGACACAACTGATAATGATCACACAACTGATCATTTGGGTCTGAAAATAATTCCTTCTGCGATTTTCAGAAAATGTGATACCAGGTCTCAAATAAGTCATTATAGTCTGGACATTTCCATACACAAACTATTTCACAGCAAAGTCAGTGCTATGACACCCCTCCCCCACCCCACCCCACCCCACACAGAGAGCGCAGCTGGAAAGTTCATGGAAAGTTCAGTGACTTCAGCCTATAGTATAAAGACAGAGCTACGACAACTCCATTCACTTTATGGGGCCAGTCCAATGGCGGCTCTTCTACATAGACTTATATTGATGAGGGACATCCGGAAGTAAGGAATGCATTAGAGGCTATGGGCTTACGTGTGTGCATACACGACGTGACCAGGCAGTTTTCTGCCCCCTCAATGTCACAACTCATACAATATGGCAACGTTACGCACAATGAGTGCAAAGTAGCCTCCCGGTGTTCCAGTTCTACTGGTTCCTGTGTTGTCTGGTTCCCTACCTTGGATTGCGCGTTCACGAAGCCGTCTATCTGCAGCGGTCTGCAGATGTTGACCATGTTGCCATGTTCCATTTCCTGAAACGTAATGTGGGCGGAGCTATCACCGCCTATTCTTCATGTTATTCTTTCAATAAAAATCATTACATAACCATCCGACTGTTTGTGAATCTCACTTGTATAATGAAACATTGACAACATGCACTCATGAAACAGAATTGTGAAAATAATAATAATTAAATAAAAATCGCGGACAGTGTATGTGTTTGGAAACTTCACACAGCTCCATCTGCTGTTGTCTAGCAGGTAGTGCATCATGTTAAAATGTTTCCAGGATCTGTCAGTCTCTGTGACCCGTTATTTCAAATAATATAGCCTAACTAAGCCGTTCCGTTCAACGAATCACTTAATGACTGCACAAACAAGTCATTGATGAGGTGTAGTCACACCACATGAAACACAGACTAATTGTGTTTGATAGATGCGCAATAAGCTGTCAATAGTTATCATAACAAATTATTATTATTATTATTTTTACCCTTATTATTACTATGGTTGCTGCAATGCCACTATACCACTATGCATGCATGTATAAATCAAATGCACATCAAACACAGAAACCTGGACTGTGCACACCTCTTCATTTGAGTATCATGTAATTTTCAATGTTAGATAAAAGGACAGGGCCAAACACAAACAATCAAAATGTCCACATGGAAATAGGAAATATACAGACAAATAGGCTCTGATAGTAATTTGTTATTTAAAATGTGTTACTCCTCATGATGCCACAATCAAATTCATCTATTCAAGCATAAACATTTACAAGGAAACAGTTCAAACATTCTTCTGTGGCTTCATATGAAAAACACCTGACTGCCACACAGGCTGTTATGCTTTGTAGCACCTTCAGCATATTCACCAGTGTACAGTATCTCACTTTCATTCCTCTGGTGCTAAATAGCTGATGATATGGTGGTTGGTGGGTGGGAGATGCCAAGGAAGCTGTTTGTGTATTTAAGTATGTATGCATCTGTATATTGTGTTTGTGCTGTAGGTGTGTTGCGGGCTCCTCTCTAAAATGAGATGCTGCATCTCTAGAGGCTATCCCTTCAAAAAACATCTGAAATCTGAACATGGGACAAGTGTATGAAAGAATGATGCACATGACAGAATATTGCATATTTGAGTACTGTAGCACATGGACATTTAGGAGGCGTGATCATAAGTGATCATGGTATGCTATAGGCAGGCACTGGGCTATAATTTATATTGTATTTGATTTAATTACATGTGTTAACACATGTTTCACAGGGTGCCAATTGCCTATTAGGTGTAATCCTGGCTACTACTCTCCTTCTGCTAGTCTTGGGAGAGCCCCAAACTCAGCTTCCTTCAATGCATGGGGAGTGACCAGGTGGGAGTGTGAGGGTAGCATTTCACACTTTGGCTTCATCCCAGCCTCACTCAACGGAATCTAGAAAGTAGAAGATGATAAAAATGGTATGAACACCAGTTGACCTGAATAAATTAAGAAAAAATATACTACAAAGAAAAACAGTGCTACAAATTATACCAGGTAAACATCAAACCTGTTAAACCCATCCATGCATTCTTGTCCTACACAATGCATCTTGGACAATTGTAGTCAATATCTGTTGGTGGATAGTGGACACAATGCATGTGGAACCAAAATCCACAAGTTGTGCATTGAATCTGAAAGAACAATTTCAACAGAGACCTTTTCATAAAAGTTGTATAAATGTAGTGCACATGTTTCCATGAAAGATAACATCCAAAATCTTCATACGCAGTTTTCAAATTCCTCTTGGCTCTCTGAGCACACGTCCCCGCAATGGCGGCACATCTCTGATAAGTCATCTATTGAAGATATGTCAATTTAATACAGTACATTAAATTGTTTGGCTATGTTGATACAAAGTGATATACAGTAGCAGCCTACCAGAGCTGTTAAGGAGGTAATTTACAAGATCCTTTCTCATCTTAATGACCCCCTCCTGGTCCACTGAATACTGCAGTTCTGTGGTTTGGCCTTGTAATAATTATTAATTCAATAATTGCACTTTGAACTTTCAGGTGTACTGTCACCATAAGGTTACTTTTTTCCGCTACATTGTTCCCTTTAACTAGTCTGGTTTAGTGACTGCTAAATGCCTAAATTGGAGTTGAAATTATCTTACTTTGCAGACTAAGACCCCACAAGAATGGGTGTCCGCCTGGCGTGGGTGACGGGGAGTCCAGCACTTCCATCGTGACACGTTAATGTTCCTTTGCCTCATGAAGGCTCTAAAAGCATGAGGAGAAATAATCAAGTGATCTATTCACAATGATTGGTGGTGAAACATCATCCTTCCATACTTTCCATATTGGAAAATACCATCATAAGCAAAAAACATATCTTTGTATAACATCAATTTGGATTTGCATACCTGCTGGAATCCTCGCACTGTTTTAGTTGCTCGTCAGTGGCTCCAAATGGATCAAAGTATATTCCCATGCGGGTCTTTGGATACATGACCTTTAAGAACAAATATGATTAAGGTTGTGTCATGTAGCCTGCAAGAATCTCAAGTGGTGGGAAATATAATGCTGAGTATTTGGACAATATACAGTAGGTTACATACCACAAGTGTCCAATGTGCGTTTTTACACACAGCACCAAACAGGCACTGGTATTCATTCACATCCAGCTGCATGCACATAATCATTCCATTTGTTAAGATGGAGTAAACATTATTGGTTTATAAGCATTACGCATAAATATGGTATGTCCACCTTACCTTTGTCAGGGTTTTGCAATTACCATCCAGGATTTGCCATTGCAAAGTTGTCAATCATCCTGGTGCTGGGTATGGTTTTGGACAGTGCAAACATGTAAGCATTTAGGACCTGCAGCGCAAACAAAAGATAGGCTATGTATAGCAACTTTAATCATTCATTATACTGTACTCCACTGAGGCACCAGGGGCCCTTTAATGAAAAATAAAAAAGTTATACCTCACTCTCCAGCCACATGGGTGGCTCTATACTCTTCATATCCAAAGTTTGAAGATTGTATTTGCCAATTTTGGCCCATAAAACTTCTCCCAGACGTCAGAAGCTGGAAATAAACATAATTTGAGTCATTTGTACACAGTACAATTTAACTGCAGATCTAACAGTATAATATCACATATGGAAGTTAAATACCATTGATTTGGAGAGGGTCAGTGGGGGGAGGGACAGCCCTGGCTGGAGGCCCAGGGTGGAGGGTAGGTGGAAGGAGGTGTTGAGGTGAGGGGACTGAGGGAGCAGGGGGGTCAGGAGAAGGGGATTCGACAGGAATGAAAGATGGAGGTGAATGGGTAGAAGGGGAACACGAAGCCAGAGGAGAACGGCAACCAAGCTTTTTCAACTTGGCTGGAATCCTTTTCTCTGGCTCAATGTAATGTGTTATCTTGTCAAAATTGGCAACTCGAGTGCCCAGTTTGTGGACCAGAATGACACTCTTCCCTTCAATTGATTCTATTCTCATAGGACCCAACATCTCACTCTCCGTCTTCCCTCCCTTGCGTTGTTCCTGTTGTATGTTCTTTAATAGAACAAAGTCCCCAACCCTGAATTCGTCATCCACACCGTGCAGAAGTTTCCGCTTACGGATTTTCTCCTGGGACTTCTGCACATTGTGGATGACTTTTTTATAAACCTCCCCCTGCTCCTTCAGTCCTTCACTCAACACCTCCTTTGCCGCCAGTTCCTCCACCTTCTCAGGTGTTATCTAAAAATACAGAAAAAATACAGATAATTAAATATAATTTAAGTTAGGAAAATGATGACCATGTGTAATCATTAAAGCCTCTAACCTCATATGTTACAGCCACCTCTGAGGGGTATGTTGCTTCCCTCCCAAACATTAAATAAAACGGGCTGTGTTGAGTAGTGAGTTGTTTTTTGGTTCTCAGGCCAAACATACACGCCTGCAGCTTCTTGTCCCACTGCTCTGGGTGTTGTTCAGATAGCTTGTTTAGAGATCTGAAAGTGTCACGTCATGTAGAGGACATTTAACATTACTTAACATCTGTGTATTGAGCTCCATAGTGTATTCAGTGTTGCCAACCTGGTGCATTTGTCACTATATTTATTTTTAGTTTTTAGGCCTCCCTATATATATGCCCTTCCAGGTACGCATGTAGTGCATTCTAGTGCATTTTGGAAGTGCCACTAGTGCATTTCGGATTTTTGGAGGTTGGCAACACTGACTGTACTTACTGTAAATATAGGATAACTTGCCGTTGGATTGTGGAATTAAAATTTTCCACCAGACCGTTCGTCTGTGGATGGTATGGCGAACAAAAGCTCCTGGTTATCCCCAGGCGCTCACAGAGAGCTGTGTTCATCTGAAAAAAAAAAAAAAAAAAAAAGGGGGGGGGGGGGGGTTATATATATATATCCAATTATTTTATTGTGGTATTATACTGTACCTTGTTCTTGAACTCTGTTCCATTGTCAGTCAGAAGCCTTTGAGGCACTGAAAATCTATATATGAAGTCCATGACACACTCCGTGACCTCTTCCGCTTTTTTGCTTTTCAGTGGGTAGGCCTCTGCCCACTTTGTAAAATAGTCTATGAGGACACAGACGTACAAATTTCCTCCCTCAGTTCTAGTTAGCCCTAGTAGGTCCATGCCAACTAATTCAAATGGCTTTTCAACCTGAAAGACAGATTTTCATAAATATAAAATTAAATATGAGATAATGTTTTGTGTAGTGTATACTATATATGAGCATTTAGTTTCACAAAAAATATAGCACCTTTATTGGTTGGTATTGACATTTCTCCTTCAAATTGGAGGCACGCCTCTGACACTGTGGACACTGTTGTATCTGAAGGAAGAGTGCAGAGAATCATTGTACTTGTGTCCATTAATTTAAGAGAGAAAATAGTTCAATAAAGTGAAGCTGTACCTGTAAATATGAGTTGACCTTTATTTACCTACCCAATTTCTAATGTCGTCTTGCATCCCAGGCCAATAATACCTTTGGATTATGGCATGGTGAGTTTTTTCTGTACCACAGTGGGCACCCATGTCAGTGCAGTGGAAATCCTCAAACACCTCATTCGCCTTCTGTGCAGAGGTGACCACCCTCGCCCAGTGTTGGGCCAAATCTTCTGGTCTCCTCCTACAGAGGTACCACAACTCGCCGTCTGAGTCAAAGAGTAAATCTCATGAGTTGAAGAGAAAACATTGGATAAAGCATGGGGGATGATGTTGAATTATACAAAATTGCTTACCCACAACTTTAAAGGACTTTGCTCTTCTTGTGAGAACATATTTGCCATTTTTGGTGGTTCCCTCTGGGATAACCCCATGGACCAAAAAGTCCATGAGTTCCTTCACCTTGACAGGATCCATATTACCCTGGCTATGTCCCCTATATCTAAATGAACTAAACTAAACTACACTAAACTAAACTAAACTAAACTAACCCTAGTAAACTATGTATACTTATCCCTATTGACTATATTGCTATGACTATCTGTGACTATCTACCTCTAACTTACTCTTTCTAGCTAAGCTATACTAACAAACACAACAATGCTAATAAATATACTTACTTACTTACTTACTATACTTACTCTTACTACTTACTATACTTCTTACTACTTACTTAAATCTCCTTCTCCACACTTGGAGCATCACTTGAGTTCCTTTTTTATAAACTCAGTACATCTCCCACGGGGCACCTCTGGCCACCTCTGGCCAATCCTGTGGTATAGAGCTGGGGTCGGGCCGACTTTTTTCAGCCCGACCCTACCCTAGGGTAGGTCGGGCTAGGGCCAGCCCGGCCCTAGCCCGACCATTATTATTAAAATATATGCGCAGCCCGGCCCGAAAACCCGACACCCTTTTTAAAAAAATAAAATTAAAGTTGTAAAATAATATTATATATAAATATAATAAATAACAGCAAGATAGCCCAGCCCGAACCCGTCCGAAAACCCAACCACCAATTAAGCAAATGAGCCCTACCCTACCCGGCCCGTCGGGTACCCGACGGGCCGGGTCGGGTTTCGGTCGGGTTCCCACCTCTACTGTGGTAACACCTGTGTCAGGTGGTCATGCCAAGACCATGTATGGGCATAACTGGTTAGAAAACAGCATTAATCCACAACTAGTCCAGGTTTCTGTGCTCAATGTGTTTTTGATATATACCTGAATACAGAGACGGACATGGTGGCCTCATAGGACTTGGAAGAAACGTTTGGCTGGGATCATCGTCTTCACGCTCGCATTCAGAGTCTATTTCACTCTCGGTGGAAGAGTCGGCAGCATAGCATGGCGGCCCCGATTCTTTTATTGATTCTTGAATTCTGCTGCTTTTCCGGACAAGGACATCATCACCAGGATCGGCGGCATCAGGTAGGTCATGGTTTGCCTCTGCTTGTGAGCTTGTTGATTTTTCGACAAATAGTCTCTTCTTTCCTTTACTTGTTTTTTTGGGCACAGGAGTGGAGGTAGAGCCAGCGATCGGCTGCTGCACACTCTTTCTTCTCTTTGTTGGAGGCGTCTTGATTACAGACGGGTATGGTGGTGGAGACGGTGGTGGAGACGGGGCTTGTTGGCCGTCTGTGTCTTCTCTCTGTTCCCTCTTGGTTCTGGGTTAAATCATCCACTGATGGAGGTTGTGGGAGGTGCTCCCCAGGCTGTGATTGATTTTCCTTGTTGTCAGATTTGTCCAGCAATGCATGGGGAGGGGGGTACAGAGAGCTGTGGCCATATATTGGCTGCTTCTCTGGCATCATAGGGGCGGGAACGGGGCGCGGGCGCGGGGAAATCTGTCTCTCCCCCTGTATTGGCTCCAAGTCTGGAGGCCGTCCCCCCATGTTTTCCCTGTTCTCTGCCACCATAAGACAGGGCGACATAATAGATGGACGAACACGGGCCTGTCCAGGTTTCATGAAATCATACATTGTTGTCTGACGAGTGCTGAGTGGCTTTGTATTCTTGCGCTTTGTGGCGCATTTGCCACCACTGCTGCCACTGGCCATTTTGCTTTTCTCCTCTGCAATAAAGTAAACTAGTCTGTCAGTCTAATAATGACACACACAAAGGAACAAAACAGTGTGTGTGTGTGTGTGTGTGTGTGTGTGTGTGTGTGTGTGTGTGTGTGTGTGTGTGTGTGTGTGTGTGTGTGTGTGTGTGTGTGTGTGTGACTGAACATTCCAATCTTTCTCTCTCCGTCTCTGGCTACTGTGTGTCTCTCTGCGTCTTCTCTGTCTCTCTACGTCTGCTTTGGCTACTGTGTGTCTCCCCTCTCTTATGTTCACTCTAGTTTTGTTTTGTTTTGGGGGCGAATCAGCATCTTTCTGGCTACTTTGTGGCGGGTAAGATTTGATCACGTGCTGTGGCTGTTTGCTTTGATGTGCAGCTTTGATATTTTGGGAGGAGCTGCCCAAGACTTGAATTGACAAGGTGGGATTAACAGGTATGAATGACGTAACCTTACCGGAATGGCGATAGGCGTGGCTTTACTTCAATGACGTTGATCTATTTCAACGGCACAAAAACTGTTAAGAAAAACAAAAAACAGAGTTGGAGTCCAAACCAGAGTCACAGCATCTCTGACATCTGTGTCCACACAGTCATTAATTACGATTGGGGCCGTTTCTGGGTCTCCCCCAAGGATGACATGTGTGATGGCCGGACTCAGTCCAGGAAAGCATGGACCAGCGTGGAGAAAAAGATGGCCCATTATTCTCCCTGCAGCCACAAACAGGTCACACTCTGCTAGGTCGACCATTGTACATGGAGGGAGATGGTCTTCCTCTTCCTCAAACAGTAGTATTTTCGCTAGAGAGTAGCAACAAAAAGTCTCAGTTACTCTTTATTTATTTTTTCTTCATACATGTTTATGGTTAATCCTCAACTCGACATACTACTACATAAAGGAATCTACATAAACTACAAAGAAGTGTGTTCGGCACATGCATAGTATTACTGCATTACAACAGTCATGTCTGCAATACATAAACCTTGAAATACTCACAAGATTTACTTAACATACATTTGGGTATGGGTGGGTTACAAAATCGTGGGATAAAAAATAAATAAAATAAATAAAATAAAATAAAAGCCTCTGATATGCTTGCATTATGTGTCTTACATTCCACAAAGTTATTGGTCCTGTTGTTGGAAGTCCGCTCATAGACGTTCCACATCAGTGGTGGGAACTGGCACCCATCACTGATGTAGTTTCGTCGAACGAAATCCGACTGCCAGCAACTCAAAGTTGGCTCGCACCAACGCCAAGGGCAGGAAACCGATAGACATGAACTTCTGGATGCACACCTTCAGATGGCGACTTCTTCCGTAATACCCTAGATAGATAGGGTATTTAAGTTTCCCATCCATGCACACGTCCTGGCACCTTTCGAGTTTGGCGAAACTTCTTGATGTGTCAAAAACCAGTAGGCCCCAGTCGTTGTCTTGGTGGGAGAGGAACTGTCTCCCCCTCCAAGTTCAGGCCCACTCACCCTCCAAGACCACGTCGTCCACCTCCTCCGGGACCTCGGGGAGAAGGCGAGCTCGCTGCCTCTGCGTCCTGGATCGGACAGATCCAAATTCAGGCACGTCGATGTCCAAATCTGCGTCCCTGACCACCTCATCATACACCCGTTTAATGGGCCTTGACGGGTCAGTCCGGATAGCCTGCAGCATCTGTTGGGTAACATCACCCCGAGATATCAGAGCGGTGTCCTCGGGGTGGTTGTGGGGTGCCGTTTTCAGCACGTGGATTTGCACATTGGGTGCATCAATGTCAAAGGTCTCCGTGGTCAAGTACACATGGCAGGTCTTTTTCCAGCAACGCCAGTGCATCTTCCCCTGGGTGTTTTTTTTTTTTTTAAATTGGTACCTGAAACCTTCATTGATTCCTCCACAATTTCCAGGCTGGACATACGCCATTTTCATCAGGTTAGTGGCATGCAGGTGGAGTGCATGGTGGGATATTTTTAGCGGGATGCAGGTGGAGTGCAGGTGGGACATTTTTGGTAGGCTGACCAATGGGTAACGGCCAATTAATAAGAACTACATTTGTTCTTCTTAACCCTAAGACCGAGGTACTTAAAAAAAAAAAAAACAGTTTTCAACCTTACTACTAGTTTGAACTACCATGATCTATTTTTTGAATATTGTATATATGCAAATTAATTAAATAATTATAATACATTAAAAAGAAATAGATATGTTGTATTATGATTCATGATCACAAAGATATATTTATTGCAGTCATTTTACTTAGTTTTATTAGGCTTAAAGGCTAAAGGTCAAAGTTAAAAACCATTAAAAAATGCACAAGTCCAGAGATTTTTTAATTGGGTTAATTGCACACTCTGTGGGGGATATTTCTATGCGAATATCATGACCAATTGCAATGACAGCGTTATTTACTTAATACTTAATAATTATGTGGAAAAACAAAAACAAAAATAATTATAACAATTTATAATTAATTAAGGGGTTATGTGCCAAAAAACAACACTGCATGGGCCTTGTTGGTGATAGTACAGCTCCCAAGCTCCAGAAAATCGGAATCGTTCACTTTGAGATAAAAGCATGAAAATTGGTACACATATAGCCAAAGACATTCTAAAAATATTTGGATATGGAGGCATTTTGAATTCCAAGATGGCGCCCCCCAAAATCCAAGATGTCTGCCCAGAAATGTGGTTTTTCCTTCATAACATGAAATGCTTTGATTTTACGCCCCATAAATGTATTGAACATTAATACAAAGTTGGGGACTACAGACGATTTGGTACCAAGCACATGTCTGTATCTCCTATGGTTCTCGAGATACAGCATATAGCTACTTTCACAGATTGAGTAGAGCAAGACATTATTAACATTGATTTTTAAGTCTATCAAATGGTGATACAGGCATGGGAATTGGTACACACACTCTCTTCAAACCCCGCTATTTCTAAAAGTACTGCATGCTCTGCAAAATTCCAAGATGGCAGCCCCCAAAATCCAAGATGTCTGTCCAAAAATGTGGTTTTTCATTCATAACTCAAAATACGAAGATTTTAAGCCCCATAAAGTTGGGCATTACGGACATTTTGATACCAACTACATGTCTGTGTGTACTACGGTTCTTGAGTTACAATATATAGGTAGTTATGAGGCACCATAAGGGTAACATTTTGGCACGTTTCACTCATTTACTCAAAGATCCCTTTATCACCATGTCTACTATGTTCAGGAAACGGACCTACATGGGTCTGCTATCATAAACCACTTCAAGTTTTTCAATTGATGAAACGGGTCGGGAGTTATTAAACCGAACGTGAACGCTGTTCCAGTGTTAAATTTGCTGCGCACATTTTGCGAATATAACCCAGGCAGAATTGTCCTGTCTGTGCATTACACTGAGTCTGTGCTTCACAATAAGAGTATATGTGAAGGGGACGCACCAAGTGTAGCATGTGTCATAGTGTCAGGGTTTAATATGCTAATAAGTGCAATAGGCTAATACGTGCAATAGCATAATATACTGTATGTACAATAGGCTAATAGTGTAATACATGCAATAGTGCCATAGGGTAATATGTGTAATAGTGCAATATATGTGCATTAGGGTAATATGTGTAATAGTGCAATATGTGTGCATTAGGGTAGTAGTGTAAGATATGCAATAGTGTAATAGTGTAATAGGGCTAATAGTGTAATATATGGGCTAATAGTATATTATATACAGTAGTGGCATAGTGTAATAGGATATTATGTGTAATAGTGTAATAAGTGCAATAGTCTAATAAGTGTAATAGTGTAATATTTGTGCATTAGGGTAATAGTGTAATAGTGAAATATATGTAATAGCGGTAGAGTGTAATAGGGTAATATATGTAATAGTGTAGTACAAGTAGAATAGGCTGATAAGTGTAATAGTCAAATATTTGTGCATTATGGTAATAGTGTAATAGTGTAATAGATGCAATAGTGTCATAGGGCTAATAGTGTAATAGTGTAATATATGTGCAATGGGCTAATATTATATTATATACAGTAGTTTAATAGTGTAATATGGTATTATGTGTAATAGTGCATTAAGTGTAATAGTGTAATATGTGTGCATTAGGGTAATAGTGTAATATGTGTAATAGTGTAATATTTGTAATAAGTGCAATAGGCTAGTATGTGTAATAGTGTAACATGTGCATTAGGGTAATAGTGTAATATATGCAATAGTGGTATAGTGTAGGACAATTACACTATCCCACTATTGCATATATTACACCATTACCCTAATGCACAGATATCACACTATTACAGTTATAAGCCTATTGTACTTATTACACTATTACACAATTACACATATTACCCTATTACACTAAGACACTATTTTATATAATACACTATTACCCTATTACACTATTACACAATTACGCTAATGCATATACTACACTATTACCCAAATGCACAAATATTGCACTATTACACGTATTAGCCTATTTTACTTATTACAGTAATTACACTTTTGCACTATTATACATATTACCCTATTACACCATACCACTATTGCACTTATTACACTATTACACATAATACCCTATTAAACTATGACACTACTGTATATAATATACTATTAACCTATTGCAAATAATATGTGCAATAGTGTAATACGGCAATAGTGTAGCATATTATACTACACTATTGCCGTATTACACTATTACACTATTGCATATATTACACTATTACCCTAATGCACAAATATTGCACTATTATACATATTACCCTAATGCACATATATTGCACTATTACACATATTACCCTAATGCACATACATTGTACTATTACACATATTACCCTATGACACTATTGCATATATTACACTATTACACTATTAGCCTATTGTACATACAGTATATTATGATATTGCATGTATTAGCCTATTGCACTTATAGCATATTATAGCCTGACATTATGACACATGCTACACTTGGTGCGTCCACTTATTGTGAAACACAGATTCAGTGTGATGCACAGACAGGACAATTCTGCCTGGCTTATATTCGCAAAATGTGCGCAGCAAATTTAACACTGGAACAGCGTTCACGTTCGGTTTAATAACTCCCGACCCGTTTCATCAATTGAAAAACTTGAAGTGGTTTATGATAGCAGACCCATGTAGGTCCGTTTCCTGAACATAGTAGACATGGTGATAAAGGGATCTTTGAGTAAATGAGTGAAACGTGCCAAAATGTTACCCTTATGGTGCCTCATAACTACCTATATATTGTAACTCAAGAACCGTAGTACACACAGACATGTAGTTGGTATCAAAATGTCCGTAATGCCCAACTTTATATTAACGTTCAATACATTTATGGGGCTTAAAATCTTCGTATTTTGAGTTATGAATGAAAAACCACATTTTTGGACGGACATCTTGGATTTTGGGGGCTGCCATCTTGGAATTTTGCAGAGCATGCAGTACTTTTAGAAATAGTGGGGTTTGAAGAGTGTGTGTACCAATTCTCATGCCTG
The DNA here is from genome assembly GCA_039105355.1 of Benthosema pterotum. NCBI lineage: Eukaryota > Metazoa > Chordata > Actinopteri > Myctophiformes > Myctophidae > Benthosema > Benthosema pterotum. The sequence goes on from CM076970.1 coordinate 1,002,308, forward strand.
TATCACCATTTGATTGACTTAAAAATCAATGTTAATAATGTCTTGCTCTACTCAATCTGTGAAAGTACCTATATGCTGTATCTCGAGAACCATAGGAGATACAGACATACCAAACTGGCCAGCAAACTGTCCTAACCCTAACCACACAGAGAATCTGGGTTGTATTGTTGAAGCTGTGAGACATACCATCACCTCCGTGCCACACCCCATTGATAAATAATGTGTTCAAAAGTAGTCCAGACCAAGTATTAACTGCATAATATTGACATATTTTTCAGATAGTCAACATTTCTTGTTTAAAACATATATATTTTAGTGGTTTTGTAAAAATATGCTAATTCATTGAGATAGCATTTTGGGGTTTTCATGAGCTGTACACCATAATCATCAGGATTAAAACAAAAAAAAGTTTTTAAATAGTTCAGTTACTGCACAATTGATTGAGAACATATAAAAGTTTCAGTTTTTGTATTATATTCTAGAAGAAAATGAACTTTTACACAATATGCTAATTTTTTGAGAAGGACCTGTATATCTACAACTACAAACAACAATATTGATTGATTGATTGAAAATTTATTAGCAGTTTGTACATTTCAAGTTAATTGTGAGTGGGACAACACCATAAAGCTCCCCCTCTCTCTCTCTCTCTCTCTCTCTCTGTAACTGTAACTGTAACTGTAATGTCTGGTATGGCCTAACAGCACATCCTTGCACTGCGTAAAATGTGCCCATCCAATTGCATATTTCCTTTATTACCGGGCACATTATTTGCCTACTTTGCTAGAATCGAGCATGCAAGAAAATGTCGCTACGACTGCAGGAGGCCGTTTTCCTGCTGCTTCATAGAGCCGGGCAGTGCGTTTTATTTTGTCAGGTATGTGAAGCCTCATTCGAATCCCAAATTGCAACAAAGACTTGCATTTTACTCCCCTAAAAACAAAACAAAAAGACACAACAAAAGGGTTTTGCTTAATTTTGATTTGGTGCAGCTGGAAATAAAGGAGAACCGTGGCAAGGAGTAAAGGGATATTTTAGTTTAGATATTTTAGGTTAGGACCATTAGTTATACAAAAAGGAGACCTCTGACTGTCTGTCTGCTGGTCGGTCTTTTTTCCTCTTGTTTAAATATGAATAGACTTACTGCAAATGTGCAAGCATGACCTAAATGCGGCGGGGGAAGGCTGTAGGCCTACCAGAGCGAGAGAGGGGCGGTGTGTGTGTGTGTGTGTGGGGGGGGGCGTGAAGCGCGATACATGCGCTCAGAAAACCTTGTCCCATCGGGCCGCGCATCGATGACCTGGACGTCGGAACCGTGGCCCGTCGGAAACCGTGACCCGTCGGAACCGTGGCCCGTCAGAACCGTGGCCCGTCAGAACCGTGACCCGTCGGAACCTTGGCCCGTCGGAACCGTGACCCGTCGGAACCGTGGCCCGTCAGAACCGTGACCCGTCGGAACCTTGGCCCGTCGGAACCGTGACACGGACCCATCTACCAGTAGATCACACAGGCCATGCATGTAGGTCACATGAGAGTCCCCTAAAATGTATAGATCTGTACCTCTTGAGAGCGTTAAAATGAAACCAAATGGACCCTTAAGGGTCCATTTGGTTTCATTTTACACTAAAAGAAACGACACTAAACTCAACATCATGAAATGTCAACTCAAACCTCAAATACTGTTTTCAAAACGTCAGTAATAGCATATACAGCAAAACCTTCCAATTCTCCCCCTCTATGTTTCATTATAAGTGCATAATTCTTAAAGGTAGGGGAAGTGATTTCACTTTTGTCAGATATCACCCCCCCAAAAAAAATCTGTTAAAATGCTCTATTATAAGGTGTGCAGACCATATATGGAGTTTCCCCCTCCCCCACGTTAGCAGAGGAGTTAATAAAAGTTCCCCAGGTGGTGGGTGAATTCTCCTCCAATCAGGATCGAGCAGCAGGTTCACATAGTGTAGCTACTCTTGAGGGCCCCTAGTGCACCAAGCTGGTAGGCTACTACACCATGAATTTCAAATCACTTCCCTTAGCTTTAAACATTATAACAGCATGTAACACCATCACCATTATTTCAAAGCTCAAACTTTCATGGGGAGCTTGAAATGGATTTCCACTAATGGAACAATCACATTTTTGATGTGTAGATTGTAGAATTGTACTGTAAGTCTCATCCCATTCATAAACTTAGGAGCAACTTTAACAGGGGAGTTCTTATCTCTGACACAGAGATTGTCATACCAGCATATTATTGAAAAGACGATGAGACTGTTCTACTATGCGTACATTGAGTTTTTATAATCTGATATTTCAGCCTCACATTCATTTACATTTCTGATGGTGTTATGCTTTCCAGTTCACATTATTTATTCTGTGTGCCTGCCAGTATGGCAGAAGCACACAGTTTGAGATTCGTCAACTTAATCCATAATCATCTATCTATCCGAAATTTTGACCGCTATGGCCGGCCGCACGGTTTGCACAATCCCCGCAATATATACATCGAAACGTGCGGCTCGGCCGGGAAAGATGTGCTTGTGCTTTTCTTTCCGATACGCGTTACCGTGCCAACGTAATTCGCAATAAACGACGCAAAAAATCCCCATTCGAAATGAATGGGGGCACACCGAAAACATCAGAAAAAGAAGCGCTTATTTGGAGCCACATTACTCTGGGACACTGTGGCGTAGAAACACGATTTTAACTTTAAACAGCAGACGCGGCTCTCGACTTCGTCACGGTTCAGGCGGTATTCGAATATGTTGCACGGTTTGTCCGCTATCGCAGTTCAAAGTGTGCATGGTTCGAGAATTTAGCGGAGCTTAGAGGCTCGCACGACCAGTGAGCGAGTGAAACAGAGTGCGAGATGCAGTGTCTCGAGGTTCGGGTCATGACCGAACAAATCGTCCTCACGGCCACAATATTCGCTTTACATGCATGGTTTTCGGACATTTTGTAGAAAAACTTCTCGCCTTTCACCCAATGTGACCACCAAAGCCCAGTCAGGTACAGAACCGGTGCTCCGGGCCTCAGAGCGAGATGACGTAACCTCCCGTCTCCATATTAAATACATTGTAATGTGCTGCATTTTGGCATTTGACGTTTCTTTTCGCAACGCAAATTCTTAAATCGCTCTCACGACCACGTCTTTTAGCGTACCGATACCACGATCGCACACAACATAGCTTGCAAAGTCGTAACGCCCACATCGAAAAAAATAATCGCTTACGAGTTTTAATTTTCGCGTGAGAGGCCTTCGTTCCAAGACAGTGCAACCCATTGACCCCCCTTTTTAAACTAATGGACAATAGTATCTGTACTGATGCACTGAACACAGGTGTAACAGATTAGGCCCTAATTAGATGGCTGCCACTAGCCACACGCGCGCAGAGACACGCACACACATGCTCTCCTCTCCAGTCTATGCTTTGCTGCATAGTGTACTTGCTCATGGAGTTCTCCATGGGGTTAGACATCCCAAATATGGAGTGTGTGACGCACACACACGCGCGCGCACACACACACACACACACACACACACACACACACACACACACACACACACACACACACACACACACACACACACGTGCGCGCACGCACGCATACGCATGCACTTTCCTGCCATAACTCCTCAATGCTATGTCATAGAGACATATGGGTGGCATCATTGGACTCGGGTAATGAGTCCCTGGCGTTGATTGGTGTAACTTAGCCCCGCCCCCTATTCTGATTGGTTGATACTATTTCCTGCCATAACTCCACAATGCTATGTCATAGAGACATATGGGTGGCATCATTGGACTCGGGTAATGAGTCCCTGGCGTTGATTGGTGTAACTTAGCCCCGCCCCCTATTCTGATTGGTCGATACTATTTCCTGCCATAACTCCACAATGCTATGTCATAGAGACATATGGGTGGCATCATTGGACTCGGGTAATGAGTCCCTGACGTTGATTGGTGTATCTTAGCCCCGCCCCCTATTCTGATTGGTCGATACTATTTAGGGTTTGCTACTACGTTAGCATAGCATGTTAGCATGCCAACTCCCGCGAAAGTTTGCACACACTTGGCGAGTGGCAGGCACACAGTAAAATTTCTTAGAAATTTTGTTTCTAGTTTACCATGGCATCCCTTGTTGCACATTGCCGAGTTTGCTACGTAACGAAACATTTACTAAATGGAGAGGAGAGCAAAGTAGACAACAATATGAACATAATAGATATTATTATTTATTAAACAGATGGCAAGCTGTTCAGCGGGAGGGATAGCCTCCCTGAAATGGAACACTGAACACTAATTGTGTAGATTCTTGAAAATTAAGTAATTCAGATTTTTAAAGTTACATATCTATACGGGTCCATTTGGTTACCAACAGTCCATTATTTAGATCTTACACAAGAGCCAACTGAAACCAACTCATGGATGGAAAAAACTAATAAGAATAGCCTACACCATTTGAAACAATGTATGTGTAAGTGTTCCGACCTGTGAGCACTGGAGGGAACACTGTTTCTCTTTCTAATCATTTCTAACAAACTCACTGTGTTCACTAATATGGCTTATCTTTCATATGTGTGAACTGATGCAATGGTTTAAATCATGCACATGACAAACCACAGTGCACCCTTTGGATGTTATTGCTATCCACTGCTATACATGTCCTGGTGCCATTTTCATGGTGTAGAAAAAAAGTGCTCCTGTCCCTGAAGTCTTGATGAGCCCCATTGTCGTCACCTGTGAGGACCAGGTGAAATAGCTTGGCTAACGAGCTCCAGACAGTATAAAAACTCTGGGTTGGGAGTGAATGCTGTTTGTATTTCCTGGAGTTGATGTGGCAGGTTGTCTCTCTGGTCCAGTGCTGTTTTAGTTTCTAGTGCAGTGCTTCTCACAATGTGGAGGTTTTAGAACTTAAAAAGGGCAGATATGCAAGCGCATAGCATGTTATGTGATGTGCTATGTGAGCTGTGAAGATCAAAAACAAACAAACAAAAAAAAAAAAACTAATAGTTTATATTGCTGAGCTGCAAGCTCACAATGTGCCACATTAGATACTTTAATAAGATTGTTAACACAATGTCTTCCTACATATGCATCAAACTAGGGATCCTATAGACATGAAAATAGTTAGTTCACTTTGCTCGTGTGTGTGAGTGTGTCTTCCCTGTCAAATGATTGAATCAAGGCCTGTACATATATGTACCTCAACAAAAATATAAACGCAACACTTTTGTTTTTGCTCCCATTTTTCAGGGGATGGACTTAAAGCCCTAAAATTCTTTCCAGATATACAATATAACCATTTCTCTCAAACACTGTTCACAAATCTGCCTAAATGTGTGATATTGAGCACTTCTGCTTTGTTAAGATAATCCATCCCACCTCACAGGTGTGCCACATTAAGATGCAGGTGTGACATCATGATTAGTGCACAGGTGTACCCCAGACTCTCCACAACAAAAAGACACCCTGAAATGTGCAATTTTCTTTTGCCTTATTGGGCGTATGGGCCTCCGAACCAGTCAGTATCTGGTGTGACCACCATTTGCCTCATGCAGTGCAACACATCTTCTTCGCATAGAGTTTATCAGATTGTCAATTGTGGCCTGTGGAATGTTGGTCCACTCCTCTTCAATGGCTATGTGAAGTTACTGGATATTAGTGGGAACTGTTACACACTGTAAAAATGGTAATAACACAATATTACCACATTATTACCATTTCGACAGCGCATACCAGTTCCCACTAATATCCAGCAACTTCACATAGCCATTGAAGAGGAGTGGAGCAACATTCCACAGGCCACAATTGACAATCTGATAAACTCTATGCGAAGAAGATGTGTTGCACTGCATGAGGCAAATGGTGGTCACACCAGATACTGACTGGTTCGGAGGCCCATACGCCCAATAAGGCAAAAGAAAATTGCACATTTCAGGGTGTCTTTTTGTTGTGGAGAGTCTGGGGTACACCTGTGCACTAATCATGATGTCACACCTGCATCTTAATGTGGCACACCTGTGAGGTGGGATGGATTATCTTAACAAAGCAGAAGTGCTCAATATCACACATTTAGGCAGATTTGTGAACAGTGTTTGAGAGAAATGGTTATATTGTATATCTGGAATGAATTTTAGGGCTTTAAGTCCATCCCCTGAAAAATGGGAGCAAAAACAAAAGTGTTGCGTTTATATTTTTGTTGAGTGTATATGTACCTGAAACCACAACACATTCTCATCGCCAATTCTTCAAATACAGACGCCCTGTCATGACAGCCTTTTGGACAGCTTCTGACGCAAAGTCGGTTTACATCGCGTCTGATGTCTGACGCATAGGTTGAACGCCTGCTTCCTCTGGCGGCCAGTTATAGAACTGCAAGACCATATCGTTACCAAAATGTAGCCTACAATACTGGGTTTGTGTTTGCATTCAATTTTAAATATATTTTGTTAAATGTAGATCACAGTAAGGAAAAATATATCTGATAACATTAGGCTGTTATTATTTATTCTGACAGGAACCTTGTGCCTAATTTAAATGGCTGGCTCATTGATAATGCTATAGCCAGATCATATCTGGCTACAGAAAGTAAAAAAAAAGAAAAAAAAAAACAAATAAATAAATTTAGATCACATTAAGGAAAAATATAGCTGAAATATAGCTGATATTTATTCTAACAGGAACATGATGCCTAATTTATAGCTATAGCCAGATCATATCTGGCTACAGAAAATAATAAAAAAAAATAGCAGATAACAAGACTTATTATTTAGTCTCACAGGAAATATCATGCATATTGTGGTACACCCTACCGACAGTCATTAAGACAAGTGAATCCCTTGACTCCTTCAAAACTACTCTCTATGGACTCTTTATGAAGCTATGGACGGCTGCAATTTGAAACTGGACTGTACTGTAAAACAATATATAGATTGAATAGCCTGGCCCGAACCCACCCCCTTTCCCCTCTGTTTCTTTTTGCTTTTTACCTCGATTTTTACTCCACTTTTGCCAGTTATTTGTAGTCTCTTGGATGTAATGAACAAGCTGGCAACTAGTGTAAACAAGTGTATTCTTAAAGGGGAAATCCACCCATTTGGTTCCATTTGTACACTCTTAGGAAAAAGGCATCTAAAAGAAAAAACATTAACATGGTGAAACACAACTTTAAGACATCAAGTTGTGTTTCACCATGTTAATGTTTTTTTTTTGGGGGGGGGTGGAATGGGTGAACCTTTAATTATTTTTCATAATGTATAATTGTATGTAATGTATGTAATTCTCCAATATGTCAGCAGTTATGTAGCAGTCCGTACTTGTAATTCTGTTAATAAAAATATTCAATCATGAATGGCTGGTTGATATTATACAAATGTCCTAAAGTACAGTCACATCTCCTGTCTTGAAATAAATAAAATATCATTGCTAAAATGTCATTGCTTTGGTGTCAAATGCTGTCATTGTAGACCTACAGGGCTCAGATTTGGATTATTCTGATACATAAAAACATTTATATAGCACCTTTACATAGATCCTGCATCACATTCACACACAGAAACCATGCAGAGTAAAACCTGTACATCAGGTCTTGCATAGTACTGTTAAATTATCATTGCTCATTTATAGCATTTACTGACCACTCTGTACTTTAAAAAATATGCACTTTTCATTATTTCAATACTGCATTGCTCTTTGGTCAAACGCCACTGTTCATTTCATTGTCAAAGTATCTGTATACTCTGAGCAGTGACAATTGGATCTGAATCTTGCTCAGGGACACAACACTGTGTTCAAACCACCAACCTTGCAGTTACCATCCAGTGACTACCCCTGCACTGAATATTTAGCTGCAGAAAATTGCAAAATGCATGTTCAGCCTAAAAATCATGAAGTGTACCAATTATAAAAGTAATACATACATTGCATGTTATGAACTTAGACATTCCATTTACGGCAAAGACATGTGAGTGGTAAAAAAAGAGACAGGCATAATCAAAGCAAAGGTTTCAAGTTTATTTAAACTTCTGGGGCTCCACAAAAGATTTCTTTTGTCCACAATCCCAGGCTGGATTTCGGAGAAAACAAGGTGACCATATTCTCAAAGGAGAAAACCAGGACACCTTAGACCTTTTTTCCCCTAAGTAAAAGTCACACACAAAAATAACTTCAATTACAAATTATTTCTAATATATCTAATTCACTGCATCATCTTTCCCTGGTTTCACGAAATATTCAGATATCGAACAGGCGCTACTATCGCCTCGAACAGCTTTTTTGTGTTTTTCTGTGTCAATGTGGGATTTTAGGTCCCTTGCACTGCACCACCACTGCAGAGCGAAACATATGTGCCTGCTTTGCAAACAGTGCACAGTGCTTCACTTTTGTCTCGCCCCGTTCTGAATACAGGGAATTTTTTCTGTCAACGTGCACTTGCGCTTGTGCATGGTGGTGGAGACCGACAACCACGCTGTCTAGTGTCTACTAACTGATTGACGAAGGCTGCCTGCACTGACTCTGCTCAGGGCTGAGGTCATCGTGCGCAGTGTCCTAGTGCCTGTCGATTTACTGGTCCGATGTAAGCAAAGACGTGTCGGAAAGGAACTGAATGAAAGTAATTTTACAAAAACCAGGACATTTCCTCATTTTCTAAAAATAAACCAGGACACCCAGGACAGGACGTGAAATACGGACATGTCCTGGGAAATACGGACGTATGGTCAGCCTAGGAGAAAACAAACAGTCCAACATACAGATCAAAATGACCATTAATCTTCTACATTCTCTAGTTGCGTAGATTTGGGCTAATTCACATGAGAATATTTTAACTATTGACCAAATGGAAAAATTTCAAACTGATAACCAACTTTCCATCATTTAGCTTGGGGACCACCTGGAACCCTCTCAGGGACCACTGGTAGACCCCAAACCTGTTGAAAACCCTTGTTCTACCCTGGGGGTAGGTAGCGCAGCCGCCAAGTCCTCTGGGTTGAAGTTCTCCTCCGGCTCCCACGTGTCATCCCAGCTTTTACCACTGAAAAGAGAAGAAAAATAAACTAGAAATACTGCAATTTAAAAAAAAAAAATTGCAAAGTGTGGTTGCCATAATTGCCTAATGAAATATTGGTTGTGGTCTTAATTGGAGGCAAAGGATATTTGTGTTTGAAAATCAGATACAAATGCATGCAATATTTTAATAAACTATCTGTTTGTGTATTTATTTATTTTAAGATTTGCTTTATTGGTAGTTACAGTACAAGTGAAGATGGACAGACAAGGATAAAAATATGCAAAGCAAAGGTCGTCAGGACTGAGATTTGAACACAATCTGAGATCAGAGTCTATAGGCTTGTGCATGGATAATAAAGTCAGTTGCAATGCAACTGGCATGCGTGGCGTGCATAACGTGGTCTGATTTTAGTGGTCTGATTTAGTGCTTTAAATGATATTTGTATTGTTGATCAACAAGTATGTCTGAGGGGTAAATATTCACCAATCTTGTAATCAGGCGCGTATCTAGGGCATTTTTACTAGGGGGGCCAAGATGACACAAAATATAATCTGAGGTGGCCATTGAATTATGGAATTATATACAGATACTGGGGTCTGGGGGTCCTCCCATACAGAAAATGTTGTATTTCTTCGATGCTATTCCATGCATTTTAAAGAAAGCTCCAGTGTACTTCAAATACAATATTTTGTAGTAGTATACACATTAAAACATAGATTAATATGCCAATTTTCACATAGTCCGCCATATAATTACTCTTTTTTTTGAACTCAGTGAATATTGTGCAGCTAGGGATATAGCAGCTCCCCTCCCACATACAATTTGATGAAACAATGTACAATCATCTGTTCATTTTCAAGGGGCTATATTGGCAATTGACCATGTAAATGTAGGTACAGAATGGAGTACAATACATACGCCCGCTGCACGTTATTTACATGCGCCTATTGTACATTACGCGATTCAATCTAAGGTGGCTACTGGGGGGGCAAATGTCGTTCCCAGAGGTGGCTCTGTCCCCCGTTCCCCAGAATCTCGCCACTGCTCGTAATGTAAGGCAATTGCGTTGAGCGGGATTTTTTTTCCTTTTTTTTGGGGTACATTTTCTGTAGCTGTGTTACTACACGGAATGACTCGACCGTCAATAAGACGAAGTGGTAGGGTAGCGGTAGAATCGCCGACCAATGATCTTATTGCTGCTTTTCCATCGGGGTTCGAATACGGGTCTAGCTGAATGAGGTTTTGTACTCATGCGTAATTGTAAATGTACTTTTTTTTTAATAGTTCGCATTGTTTGTCAATCTGACTGTATTGATGAAATTATTGCCATTGTTGATTTGAAATCACTGTGTAGTACATTTTGTACGTCCATTCTAAATGTTTGAAATAGTTAACTTTAACGCTACCAATGTAATGGCGCCATCAAGTGGTCATTGTGCAGGCTTTAGGGCGCCAGAGTCAAATCAACATTTTTCCAGCACGTTACTGAAGTATATGAAGAATTACAGAAGAATTAATAATTATACTTGCGCTAACGTATGTTAAACAGTGAAGTAGATTCTAGATGGTTGTTTTCTTAATTATTTCAAATTTATGTTACCATGAAAAATTCTGGTCCATTCGGTTTTGTTTTAACACTCAAGACTCCACACAATTAGAAAATAGAGAATAATTATTATATTGACCAATGTTTTTCCAGTTATTTCCCCAATTGTGGACAAAAGCGTGGAAGTTCTTACTTTTGGGTGCAAGAGATTAAACTCAATACAAAGTGTCAACAAGGTTCGGTCTTCACCAAATCATTTATTGATTTAAAATATTCTCTTTCTCTTCCTCTTCCTCTTCCTCTTCCTCTTTCTCTTTCTCTTCCTCTTCCTCTTCCTCTTTCTCTTCCTCTTCCTCTGGAGGTGGAGGGCACTGAAACAAAACAAAGACGGTGTCATTAGACATTAGCAGCTTTACGTGTTTATAATGTACAACACCTTGTGCTACAAGTGTAGAATTGGAACCAAATTAATGTGTTCAAATTCCAGAGTTAAATTAACAGCTTACAATACGAAATGGGGGTCTTTGAGATTAAATGGTTTGGGAATTACTGAGGTAGTTCACTGCATAATTTAATTTTGGCATTATGGCTTATTGGCTTGTTCTGAAACACATGTAATCTAGGTTGTATTGTCAAGAGTTAGAATATATATATATATATATATATATATATATATATATATATATATATATATATATATAAATATAAATATATATATATATATATATATATACCTTTTCCACGACCTCCACTGGTGGATCCTCCACCTGATCTGTAGTTTCAACAATTGGATTGAATGAATTAAAAGACTAATAGATATTTACACATGTGTGTTGGTGAATGTGTTCTATATGTAGCCCCCCATTAAATAATTCTAAAGATATGGAATTTGGTGGTCTTCTGGTTTTATAAGTCAAAGTTGTAGCACAAAAGGTCAAATTTGTCATACATGTGCAACCAGGCACTATATTCCACTTTTTTGGAATTATATGGGTGGATACACATGGAGTAATGACTTCAACAATGCCTGCAGAGGTGACTAGGCAACTAGCCTGATTTTAGCCTCACAAAATTTAGATTGTGATGTCAAGAGGAAGGCGTGAGTTATAAGATCGAATAAATATTAAAGGCTGTGACACCTGTGGCAATATCTTGATTGGGTGAATTAAAAATATCAGGATACTATACAATTTTTTTTCGTACAAAGTTTTTCTTGACTAAGGTAACCACCAAGGATAGCTTTTAAGTTTAAGTAGGTGCAGTTACCGTATAAAGTAGAGGTTTTCACCAGTGGTGGATGCAACTCTTGAAATGGACCCCTGCTGGTCCATATGGTTTCATATTTACACTCAAGTTAAGAATGCATTGTCTGAATTAGTTATAGTCAACACAACCAAAGAATGTAGTAGATCAATGGTCAATTTGACCTCTATGCGGGACTGTTTCGTTTACGAAATTCAGTCTGACATTGTGGACAAAAGCAAAAATAAATCTTTAGTTTGGGGATAGGTGTTAGTGAAATGTCTTCAAATGGCAGTTTGTGGTTCAAAAGCTGAATATATATAGTGGACCCTGGAATCAAAAAGGCTGAAAAACACTTGATATATTTTTTTCAAATAGTGTGCCATATACGTTTACCATGTATAACATGTTGACATGATACATTTTTTAAATCATTTTATATGCATTCTGAGTGTTTATACATGTTTTAGATAAATACAGCCAAGTCCTACCTCTGTTCTCTTCCATGTCGTCCATGTCCATGTCACCCATGGCTAAATATTACATGTAAAATAGAGTCAATGTCAATGTTGCACTAGATACAATAGTTTTTCATAAGATGTAAGCTCTAATATTGTTTATTTGTTTTTTCGGTACATTCGGTGGGCAAGCAAAGTACCGGTTTTGTGGTCCCATACCGGTATTACCGGTAATACCGGATACCGTGACATCCCTAGTACCAAACATTAGTTGCTGGACTCTTTATGAATGTGTTTAATATAAAGGAAATTGCAAAACATCACAAAACGGAAAATGCTCAACAGGGTCCTTACAGGGTTAATTGAAATTAATTACAAAGCTTCAAATTAATTTGATCAAAAATTTTTATTTATTTATTTTTTCCCCATTGGCTCCTCCTCCTTGGGCTTTTCTTCTGTAAGAGAATAAAATGGACAGCATTCATCGTGATTGTTTTCAGACTTATGATGATTATATTTCATTAAATTAGGCCTACATGAAATCATGGTGTAAATGCTATAAGTGAGGGACTGTTCCTTGTGTCCATGTAGTAGTTGAAGACATGGAAATTTTGCATGAGCTTTTGAGTGTACCTGTGCAACAAACATACATACTATTAAAAAGACACAGGCGTGTATAGTGTATTGAAAGATGGTTGATAATGCTGATTGTATCAATAAATGTAAATGACAAGTAAAAAAAAAAGTATATTTTTGCCCCAAAAATATTTTAGAGATGAGAACAGTGGGGGACCCTGCTTATAGTTGGAACCTTACAGACTCTATATACTGTATGTGGTGTGGTTCTGGTGGATTTCCCACCCGTCCTTAATAGACCAATTATTTGTTTACAAACATTGGGACTGGATGCACAGGTGACCGTTTCATTTAATTGTAACCCAGGTTACCATGCCTTTAAAATAGGGTTTTAAAAGCTACAGGAAGTAGCAATAAGTTATATTTCAAAATGTACCTAGTAGGATTTACATTAAAAACAAGCTTGGCAATACATCTAACATTGACTAAAAGTAATGACAAGTAGTTGTTTGGCTAATAAAACGTTTCCTTTTATTATACAAAAATGCTAAATAAGAGAAGTCCCATTAAAATTCACTAAGGGTGAAGTTGTTTTATTTTGAAAGTCTGCTGACTGTGTTTTATGTTGAAGTGCTTTATGTAAAGCTCCGGGTGACAATGGAACAGACCTGGGATCAGTGAACCATTCTCACTGTCCAATCAGAATGCTGCCTGCTGCAGGAGTGGGTGTGACAGAACGTCAGGCTCTAGAATCTTCCTCTTTTGATTCAAGCAGCCAGAGAAGAAGCACGTAGTGTTTCTGATAGATTGTTTACATATATAACACTGGACAGCCGATTTATAATCCAGTTGCTGAAACCACTCGTTCATGTCAGTGAACACTGTAACTCCTGTTGTGTAGTTGACTGAACCAAACACACAACGTTTTTCTTTGATCCTGGAAGAAACTCACGTAAGTGTTAATAGTCAATTGACCTACTTTTCACCCACATCGGGGTGCCAGCAGTAATGGCTGCGCACATTGAAATCGCATTGGCTGTGAATCTATAATTGAAAACGGTATCTGTTCTGTTCCTATGTCACCCGTTTCTGCAAAATAGATGGAAACTGGAGTGTGTGTGATCCATGCCCTTCACAAACAGTATGAGAACTCACACTTGATCTGTTCTGGTGAGTGAAGTGATCCATGTACAGTATTATAATGGTTATGAAGCATTGTAACTCCATGATTGTTGTTTTTCATTTATGATCATAAGATACCTTTGTGAATAATGAGTGAATATGAATAAGCTGTTATTTTGATGGTGAATGTGATTACATGGGGAGTAATGCTTATTTTGGCCTCCTGTAGGCTGGGTCTTTTGAGAGTGGATTCAACTGTTGCAAGCCTCTGATCTACAAGCGTGGTGAAAGAGTTCAGCAGTTGTGGCGAGCTGCCCATTGAGTCGATCTAGAAGAACTGTTGCCTTGAACTGGAGAACTGGTAGGATTGACTGTTGCGAAGAGAACTGAACGGATAGTTTCATGGACATTTCAGTCTCTCTACTGAACTGGGACAACTAACTAAGGAAGAGGAAAAAGAGTTTTTTTTTATTTTATTAATTCTATGCCGTTATTTCATGTTGCTGACATTTGAGCATTAATTGCTATTTCATTTCAAAGATAGTTTCTTGCCTGAATTCATAGTGATACAAGGTTAAAGGGCATTCTTTCATTTTGTAAAGGGAGTGAACCTTATTCTATGATTTTGTTTAATATTTCATTTTGTACATTGATGTTCATGGTTCAGGATGTATTTTGCATCCTAAGGAGTTTACAGAGTGTTGACACTGCTTGTTTTACGTGTTGGGATTAAATTAGGAACTAAAATAGGAACTAAAATATTTCACAATAATTTAGGATTTAAAGTAAAAAACAAAACAAAAACAAACGCTGAAAAAAAACCAAACTAGATTGCCACAGGATAATATGATAAAGAAAACCCATTAACCCAACCTTAGAATAATAAGGAGCATTAAAATAAATAGGTGAAATTTCAAGTTCAAACTGAACACTAGTCCACTAGGTGGGAGTGTGCTTTTATTCTTTTGGGTTGCAATCAATTCAATTCATCTGCATTCATCTGCATGCTAAAAGCATCAACCTGTCCACCTGTTACTTTTACATCTAAAGCAATTTTCTGTTTACTTTTATTTATTTTCCAATTTTCAATATACTCAACCATCTTTAAATATAATCCCCTGGTCTTGGAGTCATTCTTTGGTTGTACTACTCATTCAGTAACATTACTATACTCATCCCTCTTTCAACAGAACCTATGATCTCTGATGTACTGGCCCAAACGAGTACTGGTTTCATAAAAGGGATGCATATCTGTACCCGCCAGTGATTACTAGTATAGTCACGACTGAGCCTGGGTTACAGAACGTGGCGAGAGCTAGCCAGGAGGGTTGAGTTTAACTGAGTAGCAACAACAACAAAAAAATATATATATATATATACCTGTATAGACAAAATCCCCAAATCACAGGATGGAAAATATAGTAAAAGAAGAGAATGTAAACGTCCTTAATTCAGTTATTATAAATGGTCTAACCCATAGCACATTGGATGAGGAGCTTGAAAAGCACCTAGAAACTTATGGTTCTATAAAACAAATAGTACGTATTGATGATCTAGAATCCGAGTTTCACCAACACATGATAATTGAATTCCTCACTAGCTCCTCTATGGACACACTAAGGTCCCTTCTACCAATGAAGTACCCAAGCACAGTTGACACAAATGTCGTCTTCAATGTACGTGCCTTAGATAGTGTTTACCCTATGACAGCCAGTAGCGCCACCATGGGGTACCTCGAAGAACTGCAGGCAATTGCTAACAAGAGTGGGAAGTCATTTCAGGAAATGCTCCAGGAGGAGCTGATGAAGATCACTATGATGAAGGGTGTCAGCCTCCCTGCCAAAGTGAAGGAGGTTCCCCTTACACATTCTGAACCAGAAAACCCACAGTCGCCTGACACATGCCTCGAGGTTGAGGAAGTTACCAGACAATCCACCCAAACTACTGCTCTGCTTGGCCCAGATCAACCAGAGTTAGACAGGGGTTTGCCGGTGGTGTTTCCACCATCACCTGCAGGCCAACATGGTAAACCTGCATTAATTAGTGGCTTGCCTGTACCTGGTGTAAGCAGTTTCACAGTTAATCAGAGCCCACATTTGACATCCTCATTGCCTAGACTGACGAATCAGATTACATCTGGCATGTCACACCACTCAACCAGGGAAGGTGTTAATGACAGCAGTGCGATGACCCACACTGTCCTCACGATGAACGATGTTAACCCTCCTGCTGTTCAGAGGGTTGTTGTCGAACATGTCATGCGAGCCAATGAAGCTATGTCTCCTGTGCAGTCTTCGGTTCGTCTCCGCACCTTCTCTGGGAAAACTCCCCGTCCAAACAATGAGCTAGACTATGATACCTGGAGAACGAATGTTGACTTGCTGCTAACTGACCCATCCCTGTCAGACCTGCACAGAACAAGGAAGATCTTAGACAGTCTGTTGCCCCCGGCTACCGATGTCATCCAACACATTGGCCCTCAGGCCTTGCCGTCGGTGTACCTCAAGTTACTAGACTCAGTGTATGGCTCCGTAGAGGACGGAGACGAACTGTTGGTCAAATTCATGGCAACATTACAGGACAAAGATGAAAGATCTTCTGCTTACCTCAACCGCCTGCAAGTTGCCCTGAGTACAGTAGTCAGAAGAGGTGGTATTGCAGAGAATGAACGAGATCGTTATCTCTTAAAGCAGTTCTGCCGAGGCTGTTGGCAGAATGACCTGATTTCTGACCTCCAACTGGAACAAAAGACCAAAGATAAAATAACTCCTTCCTTTTCTGACTTGGTGCTACTCATTAGAACAGAAGAAGACAAACAAGCAGCAAAAGAAAAGCGAATGAGACAACACCTTGGGCTGCAAAAGCAAAGTGCTCCAGTACCCAAGCCACGAGCCGCATCACATTGTATGACCACACGTTCTGCGTCTGATGATGAAACAAATGAGTCTGAGCTGCTGAAGAAACAGATCAATGAAACGCAGGCCCAGATTGCTGCCATGCAGACTACAACTCCTCGCAAGGGCAAACATCGTAGTTCTGAATCAAGTGAGCTCAGTGCACTGAAGAGACAGCTCGCTGAAATTCAAGCCCAGGTTGCTGATATGAGAACAGCTGCTCCTGAACCGAACATTGAGAGCCCGGAGGCTGCAGAGATTAAGATACTGCAGCAACAGGTTGCCATACTCCAGGCACAGGTGAATATGCCTCCAGTTGGCAGTTATCGGACAATGACATCAACTCATGAGAATCCCAGAAAAGCTGAATTCCAGTCTGCTAGCAAGCAAGGATCTAGGCGATCTAATACAGAGAGACCAACGACCAACAGACCCCGCCCCTCTTACTGTTTCAACTGTGGAGAGGACGGACACGTTGCAGTTAACTGTGAAAGTGAGGCAAATCCTGCCTTGGTCGGAGAGAAGAGGCAGCTGCTTAAAGTAAAGCAACAGCAATGGGACCAACAAAATGGTGTCACTGGGGCCCAACGGTTAAACTACTAGCAGTCCCTGTTACTGGGCGAACAGGGACTGGGAGACAAAATGACCGCCCTAGACAAACTAAGAAAGCTAACAGCAAACATGTTTCTACTGAAGCTTCATCTGTCAAACTGCCATCAAGACTAGTAGGAACAAAATGCACTGCTCAGGTCAAAATTGAGGGCAAGGACGTTAATTGTCTTCTAGACACGGGATCCCAAGTGACTACCATACCACAGTCATTTTACGAGGAGCACATACCCTGTCATAGCATGAGGCCCATGGATGACTTATTGGATGTAAAGCTGGAAGTGGAGGGAGCCAATGGACAGGCAGTACCTTACCTCGGGTATGTGGAATTGAGCCTAACCTTCCCTGAGGAGTTTGTGGGGAGAGAGATTCAAGTGCCCACCTTAGCGTTGGTGATCCCTGATGTGAGTGACACGCCTCAAATTCTCATTGGTACAAATACACTGGATGTCCTCTATTCAACCTATATGGATGGAAATGAATGTCACCCTCAGTCATCTCGTCATGGCTACCAAGTCGTGTTGAAGGTCTTAGAAGTGCGACAACGACAAGCTGGTTCTGGTGCCCTAGGCTGGGTGAAAACGCAGAGTGGTGACCCTGAGACAGTGCCAGCAGGCAGTACCGTCGTCCTTGATGGGCTGCTCCATATGAGTAATGCTTGTTGTGAGAAGTGGGTCACTGTAGAGGCTGCATCAAGACCTTCCCTTCCTGGTGGGCTGTTAGTGGCACGCTCTCTGTGCAGCTTGCCTGTTAAGCGACCCTGCCATCTTCCAGTTATGATTAAGAATGAGAGTAAGATTGATGTCACGATTCCACCTAAGACGGTGCTGGCTGAGATCCATGCTATTCAGAAGGTAATGGGAAAAGAACATACTGCAGATTTGAATCCCCCCCAAGCTGGAAACCTGGATTTTGACTTTGGAGATTCACCTTTGTCCCCTGACTGGAAAGATCGGATCACAAATCAGTTAAACTCAATGCCTGAAGTGTTCGCCCTTCATGATCTAGATTATGGCCACACTGACAAGGTGAAGCACCATATCAGAATGAGTGATAGTACCCCATTCAAACACAGGGCTCGGCCCATTCATCCCCAGGATGTGGATGCAGTCAGAAAGCACCTTCAAGAGCTACTGGACTCTGGCATTATCCGTGAGTCGGAGTCCCCATTTGCATCTCCTATAGTCGTTGTTCGGAAAAAGAATGGATCTGTGCGTTTATGTATTGACTTCCGAAAGCTCAACTCCCAGACCATTAAAGATGCTTATGCACTACCCAACCTGGAGGAAGTCTTCTCCCTATTGACTGGCTCGAAGTGGTTTTCAGTTCTTGATCTGAAATCGGGCTATTATCAGATTGAGATGGAAGAAGCTGATAAAGAAAGGACTGCCTTTGTATGCCCACTTGGTTTTTGGGAGTTTAATAGAATGCCCCAGGGAGTGACAAACGCTCCAAGTACCTTCCAACGGCTCATGGAGAGATGCATGGGAGATCTTAACCGCAGAGAAGTGTTGGTCTTTATCGATGATCTCATAATCTTCTCGGACACTATAGAGGAGCATGAGTCGAGGCTACTACAGGTCCTGGGGCGACTAAAAGAGTATGGGTTGAAGTTATCTCCGGAAAAATGTAAATTCTTCCAAAAATCTGTCAAATATCTTGGACATATTGTGTCAGAACACGGAGTGCAGACGGACCCAGAAAAGATTGAGGCCCTTAAAACCTGGCCAGTGCCCAAGAATCTTAAGGAACTGCGGTCTTTCCTTGGCTTCTCCGGGTATTATCGCCGTTTTGTACAAGGTTATTCAAAGATCACCAAACCCCTCAATGACCTAACAGCGGGTTACCCCCCTCTCAGGAAGAACGGCAGTGGAGGAAGAAGTAAGAATGTTCAGTATTTCAATCCAAAGGAGTCATTTGGAGAGAGGTGGACTTCATTGTGTCAAGGAGCCTTTCACGAGATCATTGATAAACTCACTACTGCCCCTGTGTTGGGGTTTGCGAACCCTAGACTTCCGTATATCCTACACACTGACGCCAGTACAACAGGGCTAGGTGCAGCATTGTACCAGGAACAAGATGGACAGATGAGAGCGATTGCCTTTGCAAGCAGAGGACTGTCGAGAAGCGAGGCTAAATATCCGGCTCACAAGCTAGAGTTCCTGGCTCTAAAATGGGCTGTCACTGCCAAGTTCAGTGACTATCTTTATGGCACAGACTTCACTGTTGTTACAGACAGCAATCCATTGACTTATATCCTGACATCCGCCAAGTTGGACGCCACTAGCTACAGGTGGTTGTCAGCCCTTTCAACCTACTCCTTCAAGCTTCAATACAGGGCAGGAGCTCAAAATCAAGATGCGGATGGACTTTCAAGGCGACCCCATGGAGAGCTCAAGAATGATGCGGTGTCCAGGAAAGAAAGTGATAGGATCAAACAGTTCACTCTACATTATATGACAAATGTGGACCAAGATGTTGTTCTGCCAGAAGCTGTGAAAGCTATCTGCGAAAGGCATGAAGTAGACTGGTTTCATCAAGGCCCTTCCAATCCATCAGTCACTCTGGTGGAATCTTTGGCTATCCATGCAGATGCTATACCCCATGAGTTCCAGGAGGAGGACGGTAATGGTCTCCCATTTGTTGCCCACTTAACTGTGAAGGAGTTAAGGGATAAACAAAGAGCTGATTCAGATCTCAGAACAGTTATCGAACACTTGGAGTTGGGAGAGCAGCCTTCCCCCACAGTGCGGCAAGAGCTCCCTGACCTAGCCCTGTGGCTTCGTGAGTGGAAGCGGTTGGATCTAATGGATGGAGTCTTATATAGGACCCGACAAGAAAATGGACAAGTCACACACCAGTTGGTATTGCCAACTGAACTTAGAGCCACTGTTCTGAAAAGCCTACATGACGACATAGGGCACCTAGGTATCGAACGGACTCTTGATCTTGTGAGGTCACGATTCTACTGGCCAAAGATGGCTGGAGATGTAGATCACAAGATTAAGACTTGTGTACGCTGTGTGCGCCGAAAGACCCCACCTGAGAGAGCGGCCCCGCTGTTAAACATCACAACCAGCAGACCCTTAGAGTTAGTTTGTATGGACTTTCTCTCATTGGAGCCTGACTTGAGTAACACTAAAGATATTTTGGTGCTGACAGACCACTTCACCAAATACGCAATTGCCATACCAACCCGAAATCAAAAGGCTCAGACAGTGGCCAAGTGTCTCTGGGAGAATTTCTTTGTGCACTACGGATTCCCTGAAAGGCTTTTGAGTGACCAAGGACGGGATTTTGAGTCCCATACTATCAAAGAGTTATGCCGAATTGCTGGTATCCAGAAAGTGAGGACGACTCCGTATCATCCCAGAGGGAATCCGGTGGAAAGATTTAATCGAACCCTACTCCAGATGTTGGGTACTCTAGAGAACAAGGATAAGTCTCATTGGCGGGAGTTTGTTAGACCTCTAGTGCACGCCTACAACTGCACACGGAATGATGTGACCGGGTTTACCCCATATGAATTGATGTTCGGCAGGCAACCTCGCTTGCCGGTTGACCTGGCATTTGGTCTACCTGTTAACAGTCCGACCAAGTCACACTCCCACTATGTACATGATTTGAAGGACCGCCTGGAAGAAAGCTACCGTGTTGCCATTGAGAATTCCTCCAAGATAGCTCAACGCAACAAGCTCCGTTTTGACAGACGAGTCATTGATTCCACGCTTGAGCCAGGCGACAGAGTACTTGTGAGGTCTGTCCGCTTAAGAGGAAAACACAAGTTGGCTGATAAATGGGAGCCTGATGTACACATAGTGGTCAAGCGAGCTGACAACCTCCCAGTATACACCGTCCGACCAGAAGGTCAAGAAGGCCCACTCCGGACTCTTCATCGTGATTTATTGCTGCCCTGTGGATTTCTCCCTACTGCTGAGTCAAAGAAATCTCCAGAGGCGACTGTGAACAGACCTAAAACAAGAAAAAAGTCTGATTTGGAAGTGACTGAGATTGATTTACTAGAAGATCATTCAGATTCTGAGGATCAAGATGATTACTACTTACCTGGTCATGCATCGAACACCGACTTAATTGAGACAAGAATCCTGACCCAGTCAGAACCCATACCTGCAGCGGAAGGACAGCAGATCAGAGAGAAGAATCAGCATACATGTATAGTCGAGGTGCATCCTGCCCCAACCGAGCTTAGACTTGGTAACTCTCTGGCCCAGAATGAAGTACCTGTCGAACGGAACACTGTGGCGTTTTCAGAATCTGTCGAGTCAGACTTCCCTGAACCAGAAACAGGACATATTGAAGTCCCCACCGGGAGCGAAGTTCTACTTGTACCGAATATCATGGATGAAAGTCTTCCTGTTCCTTCAGACTTGTCACTTAGTGATAGCAGCGGAAGTGATGACAGGTCAATTAACAGTGAGCCTACTCAAGAAGTATCAGTGGAAGGTACAGGAGCTGAACACCCTGAGGAAGAAATAAACCCCCCGCCTTGCTCACAAAAAAGTGAACTTCCTGTTAGACGTTCCCAGAGGCACAGAGAACACCCTGACAGATTTCAGTACAGGCAGTTAGGAAATCCTTTACTGCCCATAGCTCAGTCTTTTGTCCAGAGTCTGAATGTAGCTTTTGCAGATGCACTACAGGGTTTTAGCTATGATGATGCCCTTACCAAAGCAATGGTTGGGCAGTCGTGTAGGTGTAACGGGACGTGCACACCTTTAGGGGGGGAGGGTGTAACCCAGGTTACCATGCCTCTAAAATAGGGTTTTAAAAGCTACAGGAAGTAGCAATAAGTTATATTTCAAAATGTACCTAGTAGGATTTACATTAAAAACAAGCTTGGCAATACATCTAACATTGACTAAAAGTAATGACAAGTAGTTGTTTGGCTAATAAAACGTTTCCTTTTATTATACAAAAATGCTAAATAAGAGAAGTCCCATTAAAATTCACTAAGGGTGAAGTTGTTTTATTTTGAAAGTCTGCTGACTGTGTTTTATGTTGAAGTGCTTTATGTAAAGCTCCGGGTGACAATGGAACAGACCTGGGATCAGTGAACCATTCTCACTGTCCAATCAGAATGCTGCCTGCTGCAGGAGTGGGTGTGACAGAACGTCAGGCTCTAGAATCTTCCTCTTTTGATTCAAGCAGCCAGAGAAGAAGCACGTAGTGTTTCTGATAGATTGTTTACATATATAACACTGGACAGCCGATTTATAATCCAGTTGCTGAAACCACTCGTTCATGTCAGTGAACACTGTAACTCCTGTTGTGTAGTTGACTGAACCAAACACACAACGTTTTTCTTTGATCCTGGAAGAAACTCACGTAAGTGTTAATAGTCAATTGACCTACTTTTCACCCACATCGGGGTGCCAGCAGTAATGGCTGCGCACATTGAAATCGCATTGGCTGTGAATCTATAATTGAAAACGGTATCTGTTCTGTTCCTATGTCACCCGTTTCTGCAAAATAGATGGAAACTGGAGTGTGTGTGATCCATGCCCTTCACAAACAGTATGAGAACTCACACTTGATCTGTTCTGGTGAGTGAAGTGATCCATGTACAGTATTATAATGGTTATGAAGCATTGTAACTCCATGATTGTTGTTTTTCATTTATGATCATAAGATACCTTTGTGAATAATGAGTGAATATGAATAAGCTGTTATTTTGATGGTGAATGTGATTACATGGGAGTAATGCTTATTTTGGCCTCCTGTAGGCTGGGTCTTTTGAGAGTGGATTCAACTGTTGCAAGCCTCTGATCTACAAGCGTGGTGAAAGAGTTCAGCAGTTGTGGCGAGCTGCCCATTGAGTCGATCTAGAAGGACTGTTGCCTTGAACTGGAGAACTGGTAGGATTGACTGTTGCGAAGAGAACTGAACGGATAGTTTCATGGACATTTCAGTCTCTCTACTGAACTGGGACAACTAACTAAGGAAGAGGAAAAAGAGTTTTTTTTTATTTTATTAATTCTATGCCGTTATTTCATGTTGCTGACATTTGAGCATTAATTGCTATTTCATTTCAAAGATAGTTTCTTGCCTGAATTCATAGTGATACAAGGTTAAAGGGCATTCTTTCATTTTGTAAAGGGAGTGAACCTTATTCTATGATTTTGTTTAATATTTCATTTTGTACATTGATGTTCATGGTTCAGGATGTATTTTGCATCCTAAGGAGTTTACAGAGTGTTGACACTGCTTGTTTTACGTGTTGGGATTAAATTAGGAACTAAAATAGGAACTAAAATATTTCACAATAATTTAGGATTTAAAGTAAAAAAACAAAACAAAAACAAACGCTGAAAAAAAAAACCCAAACTAGATTGCCACGGGATAATATGATAAAGAAAACCCATTAACCCAACCTTAGAATAATAAGGAGCATTAAAATAAATAGGTGAAATTTCAAGTTCAAACTGAACATTAGTCCACTAGGTGGGAGTGTGCTTTTATTCTTTTGGGTTGCAATCAATTCAATTCATCTGCATTCATCTGCATGCTAAAAGCATCAACCTGTCCACCTGTTACTTTTACATCTAAAGCAATTTTCTGTTTACTTTTATTTATTTTCCAATTTTCAATATACTCAACCATCTTTAAATATAATCCCCTGGTCTTGGAGTCATTCTTTGGTTGTACTACTCATTCAGTAACATTACTATACTCATCCCTCTTTCAACAGAACCTATGATCTCTGATGTACTGGCCCAAACGAGTACTGGTTTCATAAAAGGGATGCATATCTGTACCAGCCAGTGATTACTAATATAGTCAAGACTGAGCCTGGGTTACACAAGGAACATCAATTCTCAACAGATGAGTTGCAGGTGCGCAGACATGGTTGATTGCTTTTAGTCAAGATAGTGGTGTAAAATCTGTTGAAAAACATCTACATTATGTAATACTTATTCACCGAAATCACATAGTGGGCAGGAGGGGGTTTCCTTTAGCTTTTTCTGGTCCTTCAAGGATTTATTGGTTGTGCTCAGGTCTGCCAATTCTTTTCGGAGTTTCTCCACTCTTTCCTTTTCAGCCTCCAGTTTGGCCAAAAAATGTTGGCCTTTGGCCTCGGCCATCTTACAGGCTTCCTTTTCTTTGTATTTTAAGCACCGGTACTTGAAATAATAATGAAAAACAAAAACAATGTGTTAATTTCAGATGAAAGTACAAATCGTGATATAACAGGATGTTAGCCTGTGATCATCATATTGAAAAAGTTGTTATGGGTTAAATGATTGATTCACACGTAGGCTATTCACATGTATTTTTAGAGTGAATAATATCACTTACCGGTACATTAAACAAAATTAGCTCCTCCCGCAGCTCCTGGCCTTCTGTTGTGGAAGCTTTTGGTAATTTTGATGGCGATGCCATTGTTTTGTCTTGATTTTGTCTCTTCTCTTCTGTTCTGTTGTTTTTTTTTTTTTTTTTTTATACTGTTGGAGCACCACCCCCAATTAGCCTCTTGCACAATTTGCTGGAGTGGGCGGGGCCAAGCAATCAATCAATTGGCATCTTTTTTGGAAAAAAATTCAGGGAGCAGTGATTCTCCACAAAGAAATTTCATCCAACCACACACACCTATTCATGAGAGATGGTGTGCACTTGAATGCAACAGGCAATGACATTTTCATTGCAAATTTACGGAACGGTCTACGCCGTCTATTGTAATTGAAAATAAAGGTTTTGTGTGTAATTGTCAGTGTCATTGTAAATTTGTTCAATGAGGGGGGGGGGGGGGGGTCTATTCAAGACACTAGTTGGTATTAAGTAGGCTATGCACAAGATTTTCATTTTTCTGTTTAAATAAATAAAGAGAGGAGAAGAACTAGCAGCAACAAATAGGAAAAAGTGTGGGCATCTTTTAAGGACGGGGACACCCTGATTTAATTACAATGATCTTGTTTTGAAAACAAAAATGGGGACAAGCATGCAGCAAAATACAAATAAGAATAAAAGAATCGTAGAATGAAACACTTTAGTTTCCTTCCTTTATCGACATAAATCTGATTGTACAGGTTTAATATTTTCAGTTAATGAATTGTAGATGTTTGTGTTTTCAGCCCCCTTGACATTGCTTTA
Organism: Benthosema pterotum; assembly: GCA_039105355.1. Classification (NCBI taxonomy): domain Eukaryota; kingdom Metazoa; phylum Chordata; class Actinopteri; order Myctophiformes; family Myctophidae; genus Benthosema; species Benthosema pterotum. Next base: position 1,027,876 of record CM076970.1, read on the forward strand.
CAAGTCACCAAAGGATGATATATTTGTATTTATTTATTTATTACTATACAGTAGTTTAAAAATGGACATTTATTATTAATGTATATTGCACAAACATCATCTGGGACAGTTCCATTCGAAATGATCTCAGTCCCAGTTTGTGGAAGATGGTCAAAGGTATGATCGATTGATGGTTTGATAAAAGTTCTTAGATCCACCAAAGGTATTATAAATTGTATCTGACAGTGGGTGTGATGTCCACAGTGGTTTAAAAGGGATGTTAACCAGGGATAAGATCTCAAAATTGAAGGGTTTTTTATTCAAAACAACACTTCTTGATGTTTATGACTTTCTGTCATAAAGTATGATTTTAGAACCAGTTATAAAACGCTGCTGATAGATATAATAGATTAATACATTACCACGAGTAAGTCCACAACTAATATTTTAAAGAAGCAAATACAGCAACAACAGCCTGCAATTTGTATTATTATTTTTATTTTGCTTCATTTCAAGTTGACCCAAGTCTTGAATGTATATTCAGTTGTGTGTGGTCAGCATTAAACATATAAGATAATTACATATATATATATATATATATATATATATATATATATATATATATATATATATATATATATATATATATATATATATATATATATATATATATTTAGGCTGTCCGCGTTAACGCGTTAATCTCGCGTTAACTCAGCCGTGCGTTAACGGCGTCAAAAAATTAATGCGAGATTAACGCACGGACCCCCCCCCCCCCCCCCCCCCCCCCCCCCCCCCCCCCCCCCCCCCCCCCCCCCCCCCCCCCCCCGCCGCCGCCACCCCATGCAGGCCGATTAACATTGTGGAGGACGAGGGTTTGCGTGAAATAACACGGATTGAATCAAACGACTGGACCTACGAACCACTGCAGAACCACTACTGTAGAACCACTACTGTGATGAACACAGCACACTATTTTGATGAGAACTGGGCACGTATGTCCCATGCATTAACAGAACAGAGAGGCACTTCGCCATGCAACGTGCGCACATACAGTAGCAAGCGAGAGACAGACAGAGAGAGGGATGGGGAGAGGGACAGAGAGAGAGAGAGAGAGAGAGAGAGAGAGAGAGAGAGAGAGAGAGAGAGACAGAGGGAGAGGGAGAGGGAGAGGGAGAGGGAGAGAGGGAGAGGGAGAGGGAAAGAGAACGGGAGAGAGAGAGAGAAAGGGAGAGGGAGACGGACGGAGACTGTTCCTCCTTTCGATAGCAGCAAAGCAGCAGGCAGGGAGAGAGAGAGGTGGCCTGATGACTTACCCTTTCTCAAAGTGATCATCAAAAAGTATAATCCTTTGTTTGTAAATCCAATGCATAATCCCAGCAAAAACGTCTCAAGATATAGCCAGGCAGCCGGAGCGATACGTAAACGTACATCTATAATCACGACGGCATGGCCAGAAGTAGGGTTGCCAACTTGGCGCATTTGTAACTATATTTAGTTTTTTTCCAGACTCCCCTAGCGCCAAAATTATTGAGAAAGTCCTGGTGGAAAATCTAGTGCTTTTCAGCTGGTTGAAAACCACTGCTCTAGCTACTTCTAGTGCATTTTGGAAGTGCCACTAGTGCATTTTGGATTTTGGCAGTTGGCAACACAATTAAGCTTGTTAAACAGCTGTGCCTGTCCCTCCTCCCCTCCAAAGACAGCTCTCCTCTCCCACAGCCATAGTAGTGTGTGCTGGACATAGGGTATTTTTTATTACCTGGAGTATTGTTGGCACAAAGATATAAGGTGTTTTTCCCTTTGAAAATAATGAAAAGGCTGATATACTGTAATGTAGCAAGGGGAAAACTATTTTTATTTTAATGCTAATTAACTAAAAATCACACCTGTGTGAAGTGATCATCTTACATCGACCAACATAGTTCTTTTTTTAAGCAGTGTTTAAGGCAGGTGTTCTCAACCTGTTCGTTGTGACCCCTCAGTGGTCCTGAAATTATTTTGGGGGGTCCCCAGTTTAAAAAAAAAAAAAAAAAAAAAAAAAAAAAACGTTATAAACTGTATATATTTTTGCTGATATCGGATATCGGGAGTATATCGGGAAATTTGAAAATATGCGATTAATTTGCGATTAATCGAAGATTAACTATGGGCCATCATGCGATTAATCGCGATTAAATATTTTAATCGACTGACAGCTCTAATATATATATATATATATATATATATATATATATATATATATATATATATATATATATATATATATATATATATATATATTGCCTAATCTCTTGCCTTTGGTGGTGACTGAATTATATATTGAAGAATGACAATTGTGTTTTGAGCCTATGACCAGTAGATGTCGCCATTACATTCAAAGTGACGAAGTTGGTTATAGACCTGCGCAGTGACGTCACTGCCCCTGTTCCAGAAATGGATTCCCCATTCATTTTTCTCATAGACTTTTCGAAAATAATTTATATAAAGACGATTACGTCGCGGACAAAATCAACTCGAGTCGTGACGAATCATGATGACACACACAAACTTTTGGGACAATCAAATCATTTCTAAGATGAAAAAATGAAACAAAAAGTCTTGTATTATGCCGTTTTCTACTTCTTCCTAATTATATATTATATGACAATATTGTGTTTGTTGTCATGATTTGTCACGACCCGAGTTAGCTTTGGCCGCGGCGCAATCGTGTTTTTATTAACCATTTTGGAAAAGTCTATGAGGAAAATGAATGAGGAATTCACTAGTGGAACAGGGCTGGTGACGTCACTGCGCAGGTCTATTCAAATCACTGCGTTCTCATTGTCTCGAAAACACTGTGTTACTTTTGAAATTCGTCCCCCGGAAATCCAGTCTAGTCTACGACTGGGTCAGCTTGAGCACAGCTTGAGCACAGTTGGCAGATTTATTGAAAAGATACGCACTACCATTTATCACCAAACAACTACTGTTTATCAGTATATTTGGATTGTGTACTGCTTGTTTTTTGTTTTCTCGTTTTACTTGTTTGTCTTTTTCCTGTGGCTTACAGGACAAGAGTTGAAGGTACGTTCCATTCATTCATTTATTCCGTCTCAACTTCTTTTTCAATACTTCCTTTTCTTTCACATTGTTCGGTTAAGATTCGCAAACACCGTTCACTTAATGGGGTCACTTCAACGGCGGATCTTTGTTGAAAACAATGCATTTCCGAATACAGTTTGTCCCTATTCAGGCTGCATGAATAGCGACCGAGCACTCAGTTTTTGACCCGTGTCAGTTGGCCTTCAGTCGCTAGCTGCTAGCCAGCATGTGTTTGTGGCTGAATGATGTTGCTTATCTCGAAATTAATGTGGAGAAATGTGCTACGAGCCCCCCAATCTAGTCCATTTAACGGCACCTTTTATAGCCTACTTTTTGTTTAGAAACACTGGTGTTTCACGTAACACCGCGTCGCGGACATAAATGTTTAAAAGTTTGTGTGCGTGACACTGTCGCACGACGAAGTATAAATAGACGGACGTAGCCCCGGATGAGAGAGTCCCGCACAGCTCGGTTGCTGCTGTGGTTGACCGGGGGGTGCAGCCGACAAAAACAATGGATTAAACCCCTTTAGCAGTAACCAATGCAAACGGGAATGGTATCGATAGAGTCACAACCTTCACAACCATCAACCTTAACATTTTAACCCGGTCACACAGAAAACGTGTATTTAATTTTAGAAGACGGCAGTGCCATGCTTTGGAAGCGCTGGCATGTAGCTAATTGCTAGCGCTAGTCATTCAAGCCGGTCAACCACAGCAGCAACCGAGCTGCGCGGGACTCTCTCCTCGTAGCTGTATCCAGCATCGCCAGCGAGATGAGAGAGTCCCGAACGGGGCTAAGACGGACGTAGCATATCATCTAATAGATGAGTTGCGACATTGATGGGGCAGAAATTGGGCGCTAGAGCGCTGTTCGTGCAGCTTGAAAAAGGGGGAAGATGGAGTTTAAAATGCAGTGATGTTAACGAGGGCGGCGCAAAACATGTCGATTGTTTTAAAGTGTTGTACAGTAACAACTACAATTTCTGTATTGTTTGTCACTCATTTGTTGTACCGGCTGTACAGTTTCCATACCACACCGTAATGCAGTATGTAAGGATGCTCTCAATTGCACAGCGGTAGAAGTTCCCCAATATCTGAGGAGATAGATTGACCTTCCTCAGTCTCCTCAGAAAGAAGAGACGATGATGGGCCTTCTTGATCAGAGACGATGTGTTGAGGGTCCAGGTGAGGTCCTCAGAGATGTGCACTCCGAGGAATTTAAAGCTGGACACACGCTCAACCTCCTCTCCGTTGATGTCAATGGGAGCGTGGTATGCAGCCCTCGTCCTCCTGAAGTCCACGATGAGCTCTTTGGTCTTCTTGGTGTTAAGGGCCAGATTGTTGTTGGCACACCACAACGCCAGGAGCCGAATTTCCTCCCTGTAGGCAGTCTCATCGTTGTCTTTGATGAGGCCCACCACCGTGGTGTCGTCGGCAAACTTTATGATGGTGTTGGTGCCATGTAGAGGGATGCAGTCATAGGTGAAGAGGGAGTACAGAAGGGGGCTCAGCACACAGCCTTGTGGAACACCAGTGCTCAGGTTCAGGATGGAGGAGGTGAGGTTGCCTATCCTGACAGACTGAGGCCTGTCAGTGAGGAAGTCGAGGATCCAGTTGCAGGTGGATGGAGTGATGTCGAGGTCCTTAGTTGTCACCAGGTCACGGAGCTTGGAGATGAGTTTGGAGGGAGTGATGGTGTTGAACGCTGAACTGAAGTCTATGAACAGCATACGGACGTAGGTGTTGTTCTTGTCCAGATGGGTGAGTGCAGCGTGAAGAGCAGTGGAGATGGCGTCATCAGTGCCACTATTCTCACGATAGGCAAACTGATGCCTGTCGAGAGACGGTGAGAGGCCAGCCTTGAGGTGGACTAGGACGAGCCTCTCGAAACACTTCATAATCGTGGAAGTGAGGGCGACAGGTCGGAAGTCGTTGAAGCACTTCACGGAGGAGTGTTTGGGCACAGGTACGATGGAGGTCGTTTTGAAGCATGCTGGAACAACTGCTTGGGCTAGGGACAGATTGAAGATGTCCGTGAGCACCACAGCCAGCTGCTCAGCACAGTTCATAAGTACTCGACCCGGGATGCCGTCTGGTCCAGCTGCCTTGCGTGGGTTGGTCCTACTCAGCGCTGCTTGCACCTCTGTGGTGGAGAGAGTGAGGGGTGGAGAATCAGCAGGCAGTACAGTCCTGGTGGGTGCCTCCTGATTGTCTCTGTCGAAGCGGGCGTAGAAGTGGTTGAGATCATTGGGGAGAGAGGGGTCAGTTGCAGGGAGGTTGTTGGAGGGTTTGTAGTCCGTAATGGCCTGAATGCCTTGCCACATGCGCCGAGGATCGTTGGTGTTAAAATGGTCCTCGACCTTGCGCTTGTGGTTCAGCTTGGCCTGCTTTATGGCTCTATTCAGCTCAGCCTTGGCTGAACAGTAGGCCTGATGGTCCCCTGATCTGAAGGCGGTGTCACGTGCCTTCAGCTGAAGCCGTACCTCACTGTTCATCCACGGCTTTTGATTTGGAAAGGTGATAATCCGTTTGATGGTGGTAACACTGTCAATATTGGCTCTGATGTGGTTCAAAACAGAGGAGGTGTAGGTGTGAATGTCTGTGCATGAGTCCGTGGTGGCCTGGGTAGCAAACAGGC